>OX336338.1:22537422-22597422 GCA_946902875.1 Nematopogon swammerdamellus
ATTTTAAAAATAATAAATGTTGGTTAGTCTCTAGTCTCTACCTATTAATATACTAGCGGCTTCGATCTTTCGATGTGCTAGAAAACGTCAGTGTAAACGCCATGTGAATTGGTTGAGTAGTTCTCAACTTGTATACATATTTAATTACCGTGCCGTACCGTACCGTGTGGGGTCGGTAGTACCGTGTGGGGTCGGTACTTTAAAAGAATAGCCCCACTGCATCTCTCCCCGTGTATGTCGTAAAAGGCGACTAAGGGATATGACTCCCTTCTTATATTACTAGGTGGTAGGGTTAAACCCGCCCGGGTTGGTACCACCACACTGAATGAAAGGTCGGTCGAAACGGCTATGTAAATAGTTTGTGTTTTCCGTCCAGTTTAGTGTAGCCGGCACGACCGAAGGGAAGCACTGACGTGGCACCAAGTTCACCTGGTGTTATGGGCTGACATCACGGATGTTGTAGGTGATGTAGCCAACCGTGTCAGTATCCATAAAAAAAAAAAAATATTATTACTCTCCTATTATTAATGTAAATCGAAAGATAATCAACTTGTATTATAATACCATTATTACAACATCATTGAAAATAAATTAAACTAAATTAAAATAGGTAACTATCCAAAATTATTATTACTATAGGTGTTTGGATGACAATGTTCACCTGCTGGACAATAGTACACCTTTGACAAAAATGTTTATCAAATTGTCAATTATTAATTACTTTATTTTTATATTATATCCAAGGGCCAAAGCTTGTTTTTTTGGGAATTAATTTATAGTTTTCTAACTTTTCTGCACAATACTAATAGGTACTAAATATCCAGCTCATATCGATTTTAAATAGGTTAAAACTTTTTTTTTTTCTACTTTATGAAATAGGGCTTTAGCCGACTGTCGACTATGTGAGCCCCATCGTAACTGCTAAACAATCTCTAGCCTCTGAGGGCTAGAGATGCTTGGAAAAATGTAGTGAGTGTTTTGCATTTTTCCGTGAGGGGATCACCTAACGCCCTGTGAATAGCAAAAAATAAATTTAATCGATCCGTTTTTAAATCTTAGAGCATTTACTAGATTAGTGTTCCGTTCACACTCCAATAAACATGGAATTGATCTTTGACTTTAGCGCAACTATTAAGTAATCTGTGGCAAAAGTTACAATTTGGTGAATCAATTTTCCTCATCATGTGAGCGCTTTTGTTTAAAGGTTTGTTTCCAGAAAGGTTAAAACTTATTATTAGGTATTTTATATACGATAGCGTACTGCGCGCTTCCAATTTCATTTATTATAATTTTGTTTTTATTTTCTATGTAAACTTTTGTTTTAAATGCGAGTACAAAAATAAAAAAATAAACGTTTGAATGGCTCAGTCCACGCAGGCGCGCACAGAGCAAGCCGGCTGGGTGGAAGACGGCCGGCGATCTCTGTTCTGTGTAGACGAGTGATCTCGCTAAGAGAAATGTGTGTAATTTAACGTTCAAAGCCTGTCCCGCTTTTCCTACTCTCCCACCCCTCATCCCACCCCCGCCGCCGCCGCCGCCATCCCTACTACGGTCTCACCCCTCTTACTTTCCTGTATTCAAACAGTAATGTGACATTCGTACTGCGTGTTAGGGTCAGCTCACACCGAGAGGCGACGCGACGCGACGCGGCGCGTACTTTTCAAGTTAGCGATAAAATATAGAACTTGTTACATACATACGTACACACCACACGCTGTATATCGGATAATCGAGGTAAGCAAAGTAAACTGGTGTGCTGCAAGTACTCTTGTAAATTACAGCACAACACCGACCACCATGTTTGGCAATGTATTAGGACTATCAAGCAGCAAGTAAGGCATGAAGGCCCACCTGCTGTATGACTCGGCGGAGGACCGTGCCAAGTTGAGAGATGTGTCTATGTCGCCCTTTAGCACGGCATCTTGTCATTATCCCTTAGTCGCCTTTTTTCGATATGCATGGGGAGAGATGCAGTGAAGAATATAGATCTTGTTTACTAAATAAAAAGGTGTAACTTTTAGCTTTTAGTGAGAGCGCGAAAGCGGACTAGTGTCAAAACACGGCTCGTTACGCCCCGCGCCGCGCCGCCGCCGCCGCGCCGTCGTCGTCGCGCCGCTGTGGAACCGAGACGCGACGCGACGCGGCGGGCGCGGGTGGGAACACGCGTTGCTTCAAGCAGATTTTTTCTATGGAAACTGACACGGTTGGCTACATCACCAAAACAAAAAATTGGCTAAGCTTCAACCTAGTAACACATTTACAATTAAGCTATTTACTAACATAAAATAATAGATATCGATGCATAAAATAATATTTTGTGTAAGTAGATAAAATTATCGTAGAAACTAAACATCTAAAAAAATAATAATATATTTAGCTATTAGGAAATTGCCAAGACTCAATACGGATAATTGATACAACAATCGGGCAACTATCTGTCAAGGCCATAATTAGTTTGTTCCACCAATCGCATAACTTCACGCTGAAAGGCTTCTATTAGGTTGAAGAGGCGAACCAGGCAGCGGGTGGTCGAAAAGCAACTTCCGGTCTCTCCTGTACCGGAAGTGACGCACCGCCGCAGATTGGATCTTTCGTGATTGTCGGCAAGCAGCCGTCCGATGCTGTCGACAGGCATGGAACAATAGGATAAACTTTCAACCCCCACAGTCAGCGTTTAATAATAATGATAGTTATAATATATGTAAAATTAATATAAATGTACGAGTATCAAGCAGCAAGTAAGGCATGAAGCGGCTATGTAAATGGTTCGTGTTTTCCCCCCGTGTTAGCCGGCACGGCCGAAGGGAAGCGCTGACGTGGCACCTACATAGTTAATTGTATTTTATAATTATAACAAATGAATATAAATATGTATATAAAATTGAAAACTTGATAAAAGAAATATGATAATACACTTTATGCCGCTTGATGTGTGGCAAGAGCGGGCTTAATGCCTTAAGCAATTTCGTCCAGTCAACCCGGTGGACGTACATTTCGTACGTGGAATCCGAACCAACAGGAGCAGTGTGGTGAAGGTGCACGTAATTTTTTTCAAATCAGAAAAAAATCATTGGTACACGCCGGCTGGATTCGAACCTCGGACCTCTCGCAAGAGAAGCCGCCGCCGAGGCCACTCGTTTGCTGGACATGCGCTTCTCCAATTTTCCTCCAGTCCTGCCCTTTATCGGTACGGAAGCTCTGCACTTGATGTCGTCGTCCCACTTGGCGGGTGGTCGTCCCACATTCCGCTCTTCACTTCCGTCCACGACCGCCCGTTTAGAACGCGCTTACTGCAACGGTCAGCCTCGATAGCTCAGTGGTGCAGACAGTCGACTGTCGCTATTGATTGTTCAGCAACGCTGGGCCTGGCTGGGGTCAGTACTTGGATGGGTGACCGCTCGACCGTTTGAATGCTGACCATGACTGTAGGTCCCTTCCCTTCCCTTCTTACCTTACTAGGTGGCAGGGTTTAACCCGCCCGGGTTGGTACCACCGCACTGAATGAAACGTCGGTAGAAACAGCTATGTAAATAGTTTGTGTTTTCCGTCCAGCTCAGTGTAGCCGACACGACCCAAGTGAAGCACTGACACGGCACCTAGTTCACCCGGTGTTATGGGCTGATCACGGATGTTGTAGGTGACGTAGCCAACCGTGTCAGTTTCCATAAACAAAATACAAAACTGTGTGCAGTTCCCAGCAGCAAATCATGCCTGTCGCACAGAGATGTGCGGCAGGGATGATGCTCTACAACCGCATTGTTTCTTTCTAAACCTCGATACACATTATTTTCTGCCGGTAACTGTGCTTAATTATAATTACCCGACATCAACAAAAATGATGGCGATAGTCCGCTCAGTCGCCGAGTAATTCAACTTGCAACTTTCGCTCGTACTTCCTCTACTTTTAGCTTTTTCTGAGTTGGGGACCTAACTCAGAAAAATCCAAAAAAAACCCCCTTAAAAAGTAAAAAAAAATCCGTTTAGGTACTTACTTAAAGGAGTCGGGACCGCTGAACAAATTCCCGCGCAGCTCTGAGTTTTCATATTTTATTTACTTAGCGGTCCCCCGACTCCTTTAAGTAAGTAAACGGAAATTATTTTCGACTTCTTAAGGGTCGGGCGTTTTTTAATTGTAATGTTAACTTTTATTTCAAGCTTTTAAAAAAACCGCATGCAATTCGGTCCACCTTTTTTATTTTTTTTTTTATTTATGCTGACACGGTTGGCTTCATCACCTACAACATCCGTGATGTCAGCCCATAACACCGGATGAACTTGGTGCCACGTCAGTCACCTTTTAAAATAATTTTTTTGATTACTTAATTACTTGATTACTTGATTACAAACATAGCTAAGAGCCATCCCGATTAACAAGTTTTCTAATGAAAAAAACCGCATCCAAATCGGTCCATCCGTTTGGGGGCTACGATATCCCACAGACAGACACACCCCTACACACATACACACACACGTTAAACTTATAACACCTCTCTTTTTGCGTCCGAGCTTAAAAAGCTTCGATTCAAACAGAAATCGCCTTCTATACGAAAATCCTGGATCCGCCATTGTTTTCCAGATTGATGTCAAGATGTGCTCGTCTGAGCATTGCTAGCTGTCTAAACGTGCGTATTGAATAATACGTTCATTGTCATCTACCCTTTGACGTACAGATTGCAGGGCAGAGGCCTCCTTCGTCGTTAGAGATGACTGCCGAATGCACAGTGATTCCAGCGGGTGAGACGTACTTGTAGTTGTGATGCGAGCTCGTGTGTGGCGCGCGGCTCGCGCGTTACACACGCACACAAAAAAAACCGGCCAAGTACGAGACGAACTCGCGCACCGAGGGTTCCGTTATCGCCATGTCATGGTCAGCGTCACTCGCGCCATCTATGGCGTGTTTTATGAAATGCTTCATATTAGTTAAAATTCATGATTAGTTAAAATGCTTCATACTCTTTTCGGTAGATGGTGCGCATACACTTTTTAGTTTGTTATATGGGGACGCCCGTGAACTTTTTACTTTTCCTTATTTTTATTATTTGTTGTTATATCGGCTATAATAGCACATATTCTGAGAAAATTTCAACGGGCTACCTATTACGGTTCAAGAGATATAGCCCTCGGACAGACAGACAGACAGCCGGCGTAGGCTTAGTAATGAGGTCCCGTACGACGGATACGGAACCCTAACAATTTGCAAGTGCATCGTACACTCATACATAACCAATACCAACCCACCTTCGTGAGATAAAACAACTGTACATACCCGGCAGTGAATAATGTATATCGGGCTTTAGAAAGAGACAATCCAGGTTGTAGAGCGTCGTCCCTGTCGCACAGAGGCGTGCGAGTTCGTGCGACAGGGACGACGCTCTACAAACGAATTGTCTCTTTCTAAAGCCCGATGTGCATAATTTGCTGCCACGTACTGTACATTGTAGGACATAGGACACAACCTAACCTAACCTAACCTAACCTAACCTAACCTAACCTAACCTAACCTAACCTAACCTAACCTAACCTAACCTAACCTAACCTAACCTAACCTAACCTAACCTAACCTAACCTAACCTAACCTATCCTAACCTAACCTAACCTAACCTAACCTAACTGTTCAGGACGACGGCCAGCCGGAGCGGCGACGACGGACCCCGGCCTGGGACACGACGCGCACGTCGTCACCCCCGTAGCATGAGAAAGTAGGAAGCGGCCGGCATAGCTTAGTTTAGGTAATTTTAAGATGTAAATATAAGATAAATAAGTTAAATATAAGTTAAAACATAAGTAAATAAATATATACAAAATCGTAGATTAAGATAGTTAAGATATGGAAGTTAGTTAAGATAGATACAGCTAGATTAAGATAGGTAAATCTAGCTTAAGATAGGTAAAAATATGATAAGATAGGTAGGCATAGTTATAAGATAGATAGAATTAGATATAAGTTATACGGAAAATAAATATGTTGCTGCGTACTGGGTTTCATTCGGGACAGGCGGGAGGTGTGCACTCGCCGCGATCATTAGGAAAATGAGCCGAGCCGGGGCGCGCCGCGGGCGCGGAGCGCTGTGATTGGTCGGCGCGACTGACGGAGAGATATCGCAGCCTCCGCACCTCTCACGGCGCACGGCGCGCCCGCGCGTGTATAAAGATAGCGCGTTTCGGCCGGTTCAGTTAGTATTCGCCGCAACACCACGAAGAGAAGACGCCTGGAGCCTGAGCTCGGCGCACCGGTCGACCGAGGAGCGAACAGTCGGAAGAGAGTCTTCAGAGCGGAACGACTGCCTCGGCCGATCGGACGGTTCTTCTCGCGGCGAGTGCTCCACACACGCAAGTCCCGGGTGCTACTCAGTGCGTGGCTTCGTAAAGCCACCCACGCATTTCTTTTACCTAAACGCTACGCTACGTTTACCTCCCGGCGCCCCGCGGCGTATCGGTCGAGGATTACCTCCCGGCGCCCCGCGGCGTACGGTCGAGCGATCGCACCACCACCTCCCGGCGCCCCGTGGCGTTACGGTCGAGGATTACCTCCCTACGCCACGTGGCGTGTCGGTCGAGGAAGGACACCGCCTCCCTGCGCCCTAGCGTAACGGTCGAGGAAGAAGAGGTGAAGCACACCTGCGGTCGACCCATCGCACCACCCGTGAACGACCGCCGCGAGTGATCTCTCCGCGCCGCACGCCCGTCTGCGCCGGCCGCGAGAGAGAGAGACCGTCGCCGCGTCGCCGAGTGAGCGAGACGGTCGCAGCACCGCTCGAAGAAGTGAAGCACACCTACGGTCGACCCATCGCACCACCCGCGAACGACCACCGCGAGTGACGCTGCCGAGCCGCACGCCCGTCTGCGTCGGTCGTGCAGGAGCGAGACGGTCACCGAGTCGTGCGAAAGAGAACAAAGAAGATTTCCTGTCTCCGGCCCTTGTAACCGCTCTGCTAAGACTGGCAGCTCAAGTGAACGGGTGAAAATATACAGTCCACACCTGAGTTACGTGCCCAACACTAACCTAACCTAACCTAACCTAACCTAACCTAACCTAACCTAACCTAACCTAACCTAACCTAACCTAACCTAACCTAACCTAACCTAACCTAACCTAACCTAACCTAACCTAACCTAACCTAACCTAACCTAACCTAACCTAACCTAACCTAACCTAACCTAACCTAACCTAACCTAACCTAACACGTATAGGTAATAATTTTTAGTTTATAGATTGGGCTGTTTAGTGAGTACCTACAACATCCGTGGTCAGCCCATCACACCGGATGAACTAGGTGCCATGTCAGTGCTACCCTTCGGTCGGCCGGCTACACTGAACTGGACGAAAAACACGAACTGTTCCATCCAACCGACCTTTCATACAGTGCGGTGGTACCAGTCCGGGCGGGATAAACCCTACCACCTAGTAAGGTAAGAAGGGAAGGGACCTACAGTTTTACGTCGAATCCGAACCACGGTCAGCCTCCAACGGACGAGCGGTCACCCATCCAAGTATTTACCGCGCCCAGGTGTGCTTACAACAGTCGACCGACAGCACCACTGAGCTACCGAGGCTGACCAATAAAAAAATTAATATGTAAATATCTATTCATAAATTAATTACACATTGCAACTGTAACTAATCGAGCGGATCCCTGACCGACACCTCGTTTTTTACACGTCCGCCCTGACACGACCGCCCGCGCCGTCCGCCTAAACTACGCCGCCCTCGCCCCGCACCGCGCCGCGCCGCCCACCCAAACTACCACACACCACCTCCTACCCCCCGCCCCCCGGCGGCGCCGTATGCAGCGCCTGACCGCTCACAGAAGCCGCATGCTAGGGTGGGCAGTGATTCGATAAATCTATTTCTTATTAATTTCATGAAGGTCGGTTGAAACTGCTGCG
The DNA here is from genome assembly GCA_946902875.1 of Nematopogon swammerdamellus. Lineage (NCBI taxonomy): Eukaryota > Metazoa > Arthropoda > Insecta > Lepidoptera > Adelidae > Nematopogon > Nematopogon swammerdamellus. The sequence goes on from OX336338.1 coordinate 22,545,310, forward strand.
AAAATAATTAATACATTTATTCTGTTTAGTTCAGCGTAGCATGAACGCACGTGAACAATGCGGTTTAGTTCCGACATAAACTTGGTGATGTAGCCAAAATACAAGTTTATATAAAACACTTATGCATATCGCTTACTCCATAGGTAGTGCTCGGAGGAGCTCTTTGACGCGCCCCCCCCCCCCCCCCCCGTCCCCTTTCCATCTCCGCACAACTGGCACTGGGAAGGCATTACGTCCATAGCACTCTGGACTTACCGCGGACGCGTACCAATCGGTTCTGCGGACCTTTCCTCCATAGAAATGGTAAATTTTGGAACGCTCTCTCTGTCCACATATTTCCCCTCAATTCAGCCCTTCAAGAGGGCCGTGAATATATAGGCACCTGTCAGGCAGGCATGGCATTCGCAATCCCCACGTGCGACCGAATAATATGAGCGTCGTTACACACCTTATATGTGGCTCGGCGCCTCATGTCGCTCTTTCTATAAAAACAGGCCAAGTTCGAATCCAAATCAGCCTATTTTGACAGCAATTTTGTCAGCCTCGATAGCTCAGTGGTGCAGACAGTCAACTGTCGCTATTGAATGTTAAGCAACGCTGGGCGCGGTCAGTACTTGGATGGGTGACCGCTGACCGTTGGAGGCTGACCGAGGTTCGGATTCCTCGTAAAACTGTAGGTCCCTTCCCTCCTAATCTTACTTGGTGGTAGGGTTTAACCCGCCCGGGTTGGTACCACCGCACTGAATGTAACGTCGGTCAAAACGGCTATGTAAATAGTTTGTGTTTTCCGACCAGTTCAGTGTAGCCGGCACGATCAAAGGGGGAAGCACTGACATGGCACCTAGTTCACCCGGTGTAATGGGCTGACATCACGAACGTTGTAGGTGATGTAGCCAAATGTGTCAGTTTCCATAAAAAAAAAAAAAAAAAAAATCGCACACCGAGGTTTCCGCACCACAAAAAAAAAAAAATTAAAAAACACGTTTCTTGTTATATTATATATTACCCCCTTATTTTATGTTATTTTTCTATTTTTTTGTTTTCTTTGGATACATGTCTATTACCCATATTCTATATACATATTATAAATATAAAAAATTAATACAAATACAATCAAAAATAAAAATTAAAACGGTATGTATTACCGCCGGCGGCGCGGGAGGCAGGCCTCCAAGCACGCCGGTGGGTGCAGGCCGTGGCTACGGAGCTCTCCGGGACGACGACGCGAGGCAAGCTACGAGCGATAGGTGGTGGTACTAGACTCATAGGCCACCACCACCCCCATCTCGGAGAGCTCCGTATCCGCCGGGATGCGCCACGACGTCTTCTTATTCGCGCACGTGTCGTCCAATGGTTGCACTGCACCATGTTTTTATCTATGTTTTATAATTAGTTGTTATGTTCGCAATAATAACACATATTCTGTGAAAATTTCAACTGACGACCTATTACGGTTCCAAAGACACAGCAATCTGACGGACGGACAGACAAATAGACAGGCAGACGGCTTAGGCCCGCGTTGATACCACCGCAATGAATGAAAAGTCCGGCGAAACGGTTATGTAAATAGTTCGTGTTTTCGGTCCAGTTCAGTGTAGCCGGCACAACCGAAGGGATGCACTGATATGGCACCTAGTTCACCAAGGTATTATGGGCTGGCATCACGGATGTAGTAGGCGAGGTAGACGACCGTGTGAAGTTGAATTAAAAAAAAAATCGCCCTCATGGAACTGCACAGCACGATGCATCGTTGTATGCTTGCATCCCTCCTCCATATTGTTTCCATCGTCCACTTTGTGATGCCATTGCGGTGAATTCGTGATTTGTTTACGAGCAAAGATAACCTGTTATTTGTTAGCGGAGCGCGTGTGTTGTCCCACCCTACGGCTCTCGAGCTACATTCCAAGTTGGAAGCGAACTCTCTGTGGCGGGGCACGATCGGATAAGCACTGACGTGACATCTTGTCTGTTGTTTATTGTTCATTGTTTATTGTTTACTGTTTACTGATTATTATTTACTCTTTACTGTTTACTGTTTACTGGTCATTCATATGGCAGTAAAACTGCAATCGAACTTGTCACAATTTGTTCTATCCGGGTTCGATTACACCCACGAAGAAGAACTGGAAAGAAACTTCGCAGGGTATTTTTTTTTTATACATATGATTACAACGTATTTTCGTGACTAGTCACTTAATAACATCGCTTATAGTCTATCGAAAACACAGCTTGAGAGCAAGATTAAAAGACTTATTAATTATGTGTAAAGAGGAGTAAATAGCCCTTGTCAAACTTTGATACGTAATTTATAACAACGCGAAATTGAGGTACTTAATTGAAGGTGAGGTACTTAAAATTGAGGTACTTAAATTACGAAATTGAGGTACTTAATTGAAGGGGCCAATTAAAAAAAAAATACAAACAAACGCAGGCACTGCGGAAATTATCCACGCGTTTTTTTTCCGCAAATTCTGTAACATTACGGAAATTATAATTGTGAGTAGCAATGTTCTCTCTGCCGGCTTCACAAGTGTTATGAACGTACACACTGCGGTTTAATTACCGCGCGGCACCGCGCGGTCTGCAGCACCAGCGGTGCAGTGCGTATTGTTTTCCACGCGAACTTTCTATGCTGCTGTATCGTGTAAAACCGCGCGGATTTTTATTCGCAGTGCATGTATGGATTGTTTTAAGCGCGGACTTTAATCCGCGCGGAAAAAAAACGGCACGAATAATATTAGCAGTGCGCAAAAAAAAAAATATGTTCACATTAAAATTTAATTTTATATGTCATTTAATTTTGTTGTTTAGGTATCACAGTTGCGCATAGTTTGGAATGGATCAGCAGTGTCATAGGTGACGGCGGCGGCCGTCCAGCAGCTGTACGGGAGCCGGACGACAACCGGACGTTGGCTTCGTCGACAGCTGTTTGCACGTGACGTCGTAATTAGAGCGTCAATGTTTTCAGCTCCGCGTCGGACAGAACCGGCTCTCGAGGTGCATCGGGTACAGGGGGGCGGAATCGAAATAATATAGAGGGACCGATTTTTAGTCACTTCCTATCACGAGTCAGTAAGCCTGGATACGAAATACGGCATCGTTTGTATGAGAACCGAGGTAGCCGCCAAAGGGGTGTGAAGTCTGAGGCGGGAGCGGCGCATGGAACGCCGTGATTGGCCGAGCGAGTAGGTAGCCACGTGACGCCAGTCTTCCATACGTTTGAACGGGATTCATACAATAAGTCGCTCATTGTGTCGATTCGCGATGAAAAGATGAAACGGATTTAACAATATTTAACCCTTCTTTACATCTAGGGAATAATATAACTTTCTCTTAAATGAACAAAGGCAACGCCCCTTTCACAATTTTGTGAATTTGCAGATTTTCGCATAAACACGATAATAGTTCTAAGTTCTGAGATACCTCGGATACTTTATTATAAATCTACATCAAATTTCCAAAACAATGATATGTAAGACCTCGTACATTGGTATTATCTTATTGGAGTATTTGTTATTGGAATTTTCCAAAATTAAAAAAAATAATGTTAGAAAGTCGAAAAGTTTTGTAACCAAAAAAAAAAATTATTATATTATTAACAAATATTTGCTAATTACTTAGCCAACGATATGACAAATTATATTGCAATATGACTTCGCGAAAAATTCGCGAAAATCTACCCTACCATAAAAAATTTATGAGTACCCACCTCGATATTTAATTTTTTTACGGTAAAATGAGGTTTTCCAGGCTTTGCCTTTTTTAACAAACTAACCAGCCATGCAGCTAGAGCCTTATAAAATGTACCATGCGTCTCTCTGTCAGTTTGACGTTGTGAATTCGTTATATAAGGGTTAATAAAATAACAAATGAAAGGCTGTGTAGTCTGTAATAGAAACATATATTTGAAACAGAACAATAATTTACTTAATTATTTATTTATAGATCGGTATCTATATTAAAATTTTCATTTGGTAACTTTTGAACAATTGAATTAAATTTAAAAGCACAATTTACGACATTTACATTGTTACTGTTTACATTGTTGACATTTACATTGTTATTGTTGAACTAAAGAACTAAAGAACTAACATGTGTCTCGAGAGATGGTCGCGCAACAGATGGATAGATCTCACCGAGACCTAAAGTTTGAGTACCAACACGATGGGTCTAGCACCAGTGGTTCTCAAGTTATGACCAAAACAAAAGTTCATGTGACAGATGGATAGATCTCACCGAGACGTGAAGTTTGAGTACCAACACGATGGGTCTAGCACCAGTGGTTCTCGAGTTATGACCAAAACAAAAGTTCATGTGACAGATGGATAGATCTCACCGAGACCTAAAGTTTGAGTACCAACACGATGGATCTAGCACCAGTGGTTCTCGAGTTATGACCAAAACAAAAGTTCATGTGACAGATGGATAGATCTCACCGAGACCTGAAGTTTGAGTACCAACACGATGGGTCTAGCACCAGTGGTTCTCGAGTTATGACCAAAACAATAGTTAATGTGACAGATGGATAGATCTCATCGAGACGTTCAGATTGAGTACCAACACGATGGGTCTAAGTCCAGTGGTTCTGTAGATATGACCAAAACTAATGATCACGTGACAGATGATAATTCCGACCCCTCACTCGCATGATCGCATCGCATTTCGCATTTAGATGCTAGCTAGCTAGCTAGCAGCGGAGCGCAGGCGCTATATAGCATTTAGCATTTAGCAGTACCACAGATAAATAGCACATACTTCATTGCTTTGTGCGTTCCAAAACAAACGAACCAATAAAGTTTTACGAACGAAACAGCAATGCTAATTAAAATTAAATGTGATTATTGCTTAGCATTTAGCATTAATTTTTATTCATCAGGGCGCTTAGCAGTGCTAAATGCTAACGGGGTATTCATTATGAATTAATTTTGTTAATGCTAAGCATAACAAGACTAATTCCCGGTAGACGCATGACCTAAAGAAATTAATTCCTTTAGAGTCGCTCAAAAGTAAAAACCGGTAGGTACTGGTTGAATGAAAAAAGCGTGATAAACGAATATTGAACGAGGAAACCTGCTTAGGTTGACTAGAAGAAATGTCCTTTGGCAATAAGGCAGAATGCATAAAATATCTGTATACATTTAACATACATATTTATCAATAAACAAAAAAAATTACAAGAGCTAACTGCATCCAACACGATAGTCGACCTATGGTGGGTAAGCAGAAAAGAGCTCTCCATACATATTTACGCCGATGTTTGTTACTGAAATTCAAGCGAAAAATGCTATCAAATTGAATGAAAGTACTTACTCGTGAAAGGTGACTCCATCTGTGTTCAAGTTTGAATTTTTCGACGACTTTTTGCACCAAAGCACTGCACAATGAGGCATTTTGTGACAGACGCGCACGTTCGCTCCGCCTGAGCGGCGGACGGAGACTAAGATCGGTCGCCGGCGCTAGACTGACGCGCTGGCGCGTGTGCGCCGACGCGCGGCTACCCCTGTCCTCCTATGTATAGCGCCTCCAGGCTTACTGACTCGTGCTTCCTATTATCGAAAAGATATTTAGGAGCAAGCGAATTTAATTGTCGAAGTGACCGTTGAAGCATTAAGTTCGGGGAAATTTTGTGGAAAAGTGTAGATGTTTCTAATCTACCTACATATTATATTTTTATTTATGGATACACATACATCACGTACAACACCCTTGATGTCAGCCCATAACACCGGATGAACTAGGTGCCATGTCAGCGCTTCCCTTCATTTCACATTATGATGCAATGCAAAACATGGCTGTGTTCTGCTTGGGTCGAAGTCGGACTTGATAGCAAATCTGACTCAGATTTTCTCAATTATAATGACTTCTGACTGTTCAGTCTCTATTAAAGATAGCTTGATGTTATAAAGCATATCTATCTAGAGCTTAAGCAAGATTGTATTATACAATAAAAAAAACTCGCATTTTTTAATTCCAATAATCTAATCAGTAATCCAAGTATGTGCGTCCCCAATCTACGATCGCCTAAAGCCGGCACTGGCATACTCCTGTTCGGCCGGCTACACTGTATGGTTGTTTTTGTTTCCGAACTATTGACGGGTTCGGTCGGACGCAGGTTTTTGATGCGATCCTGTCCCTAAGCACGCGTGGTGCATGCACCCCGCGCCCCAACACCGTGTGTGCACAACCTTTTCATGATGACTACGGAACATCATATTACGCGCATTTCAATGTTCTCTGATTACGAGTAATCTAGCAAATCAACATTAGTAATCAGGTTGATATAATAGATATTTCATTTTAAATAAACTTGATGACAATAAACATGTAGAGTTGCCGGCAGCGAATAATGCGTGTCGAGCTTTAGAAAGAGACAATCCGGTTGTAGAGCGTCGTCCCTGTCGCACGAACTCGCACGTCTCTGCGCGACAGAGACGACGCTCTACGACCGGATTGTTTCTTTCTAACGCCCGCTGTGCATTATTAACTGTCGCGTAATGCACTTACAGACATTAATTAAATAAGTAGAGTAAGGAAGTTCAAAAAATACCTAAACAAATCCTCTTCTATTTGTCAGTGATAGTGTCTCTTTCTAAAGATCGACGCACATTATTTGCTGTCGTGAACTGTACTTACTTACCTGTTGCATTCCAAAAACTTTATTATGCTTTAAGAAGTAATACAGTGCCCACATGATAAAGCCATAGGCAAAAATTTAATTGAATGCAATTTTATGATATGAGTAAGGTAAGACATAATTCCATAATCTATCACCTATATGTCTTAATTTTTAAATTTTAATCCAAAGTCTTCTATAGTTTGTGTAAGTTCAATACTCTGTGTAAATTTCAGTTTAATTTTCACACATGAGCACCGAACGCAGTGCGTGGGTTTAAAATTTGTATTTCGACTTTAAAATTGTAGAGATTTTTTAAAGCTATGATTAAAGTAGACGAGCAAGGGATTATTCGACGCGCACCAAGAATGTTATTTCCTCGAAGGCTTTCACGCGAAAGTTAAAAGAAGAAAGGCGACCGGAAGGTGTCGCTCGGGTACGTCCCCTCGGGGAAAACCCCCCTTCACTTCACCCTCTGCCCCTTGGGTCCCCCGCAATCAATTCGTGCGCCAAATTATATAAAAAGTACATTTCAAGCTCGGCTAGGCACCGTGATGGACGCTATATTAGGCCGCGGCGCCTGCGGAAGATGCGTGCCCGCTTTTTAGGGTTCCGTAGGAAGAACTGTAAACCCTAGTGGTACATTCATAAATACATTCATACATACCACACGCTGTATTCCGACAATCGGGGTGAGCAGAGTAATTAGTGTTGTGCTGCACGAAATTCTTGTAAATTACAGCCAAGGTGAGAGGTGGATTGGATAGCCCGTCGCCCGGCATCTTGTCCTTTTCCCTTAGTCACCTTAAAAGGTGACTAGGGGAAAAGGACAAGAGATAAGTATATGCGCGGGGAGAGATGCAGTAGGGCTATTCTTTTTAAGTACCGACTCCACACGGTACCCTAGTGGTATCGTGTGTTAATCTGTTTTTCTGCAATTATAACCATCTACCATAAACCCCGAAACATCGAAAAGGTTAATAATAAATAATTATTTATTTTATCCAGAAAGGGTAATTTTAACTACACGTTGGGGGCTTTTTATAAAAGTTAAAACGGGTTATTTTTTTCTCCTGCTAGCTCAAGCTAGCAATGTTCAATAATAATTCCCACGGAACCCTCTACAAAACGTATAGACGAAGTGTACACACAGCATTTTTGGAGAACTTGTGAAATTTAAAATGGAACACCCAATGTCGGCAACGAAATATTGAATGAATCTGTGAAAAACCGACTTCCTAAAAAAAGTAAAACTAAAAAACTATTTAAAATAAAAATATAAAAACCGCCTTCAAAAATATATGAAATAAAAACCTAAAAAAAAAACCAACCCTAGAGTTGAAGGCGGTGCTAAAAAGGCTACACAAATCACAAAGGATATTATCATCCGCTCATGTTTTCTTTCATGCATCATTTTTGCTTGCTTTACAAATCACAAAGGATATTATCATCCACTCATGTTTTCTTTCATGCATCATTTTTGCTTGCTTTAGCACCGCCTTCAACTCTAGGGTTGGTTTTTTTTTTAGGTTTTTATTTCATATATTTTTGAAGGCGGTTTTTATATTTTTATTTTAAATAGTTTTTTAGTTTTACTTTTTTTAGGAAGTCGGTTTTATGTTTTTTAAAACTTTTTTTTTATTTCACAGTTTTTTTTAGTAATTTTTTGCTATTAATGTACTCGGCGGAATCGCTCGGCCTTCGGCCTCGCGATTCCGCCTCGCTTTCCAATCCGATCTTGACCCAATTAAAATAGGACCACGTCAGCTTCGATAGCTCAGTGGTGCAGACAGTCAACTGTCGCTATTGAATTTTAAGCAACGCTGGGTGCGGTCAGTACTTAGATGGGTGACCGCTGACCGTTGGAGGCTGACCAAGGTTCGGATTCCTCGTAAAACTGTAAGTCCCTTCCCTCGTAATTTTACTTGGTGGTAGGGTTTAACCTTCCCGGGTTGGTACCACCGCACTGAATTAAACGTCGGTCGAAACGGCTATGTAAATAGTTTGTGTTTTCCGACCAGTTCAGTGTAGTCAGCACGATCAAAGGGGGAAGCACTGACATGGCACTGGTGTTATGGGCTGACATCACGGACGTTGTAGGTGATGTTGCAGAACTTAGTAGAATGGACAGACATAAACGTGTTACGGAAGCCTACTTTTATTATAAAATAACCGTCGGAGGACCTTGGTTGAAAATTGTAAAATTTAGTAGAACGGATAGACATGCATATGTTACGGAACCCTACATTCATTTTGCAGAACTTAGTAGAATGGACAGACATAAACGTGTTACGGAACCCTACTTAACAGTTGCACTCCGGGAGTGCCGGCAGATCCCGTGCCACTCTAACTTAACCCTTAACGCAATGACTTAAGGTTTCATTTTAAAAATGACGCTGACGCGATGTCGCGAGTTATACATTTTTACCCACCTAAAAAAGTGCCAAGAGCCGCTAAAGAAGTTTTCACTTCAAAAACCTCAGGGTTATCCCCTTTCAAATAAAAAAAAAAAGAATTTTCAAAATCGGCCCACAATTGACGGAGTAATCGCGTAACAAACATCCAAAAAAAGAAAACATACCGTCGAATTGAGAATCTTTTAGGTCTAAAGTAAATTTCTCGTGAAGACAAATGCAACGAGCCCAAACACGATGGGTTTATCATGTGTAGTTTAGGAGTTCCTATGGCCACCTTCTGTCTCCATCATCAAACCAGCTCGATGGTACTCGGTACAGTAGGTACTGGCCAGGTACCATAATAAATTAAACGCCGGTCGGAAAAGATAAAAAAATTTCAAATTTAGAATATTCATGAAACAAGGGTCCGAATATGTATCACTAGTATATCGATTCATGTATTTCAACAGGACAGAGAAAATTTCAAAATATTAGGTATTTAATACTTTTTAGTTTTTTTTTTTTTTGTTTTTTGGAAATCGGTTTAATATTTTTTAAAACAGTTTTTATTTCATTCTTTTTAGTAATATTACATAAAAAAGAATAATCGAAATCGAATAATCGAAATCGATTGAAGTGGTACAGAATTATTCGCCATATGTGTCAGACTGCAAATTGCTGAATAAGTCCACATCACAAATGTTTTGCTGAAGGTAACCACACACCATACTAATTTATCAAACTGAAAATTGCCGAAAACGACCACATCACAAGTTTTGCTGAAGGTAACCACACACCATAGTATTATGCTGATTTTTCGAAAACCACTGAACCAATTTCGATAAAATTGAAATGGGACCACCTCGGAAGTATGACCTAACTAACAAAAAAAGAATTTTCTAAATCGGCCCTCAATTGACGGAGAAATCGTGTTACAAACATACAAAAAAATAAAAATAAAAAAAAAAATAAAAAAAAAAAACATACAGACGAATTGAGAACCTCCTCCTTTTTTGGAAGTCGGTTAAAAATACAGCGCTTACGAAAAGCGCCTGTTGGTTGAATACCGCACGACAACAGACGATCCTACAGAGAAAGCGTATACACGATAGTTTAAGGCTAGCCAATTATGGCCACGTTTTAAACTTGCATTAAGGCAGACCGATCTCACCACCTACGGCTAAAATGTACCTGCCGGTTAACTCCCAATTCTACGTGAAATGTCACTTTAACCACCAGATAAATGTTAAACGAGACTTAACCAGAGGTGGTGAAGTCAACTTTAAAAACGTGGGTAATAAATAACTTTGTAAGGTCTTAACTTTTCGTCCACAGTGCATACATCACATAACATCTGTAGGCTCTCACTAGCTTACCCTCTGACCGCCGCCGATGTTGAATGTCATCCCCCTTTAGGTCAGGAGGGCGCAGCCAACCAATTTTACGACGAGCATCGTAAAATTACTCACAACGACAATCGTGATCGCGAGTTATGTCCGTGTGAATGTGATACAGAACAGGCAAATAGTACACGTAATTTGTTTTGTATTTTTTTTTCCAAAATCCAGTATGGGTGGCTGAGTCAGAGGGGCCAAAGCGCATGCTCCGACCATCTAATATCACTTCCGAGAAGGTAGGTGCCATACCGGAGACTTCCCTGGATTGCTGGCTATACTGGACTAGAGGAGAACACAGCCGAGGCTGCTATGCGGCCATCTTACATCCAGTACGGTGGTACGAACCCAGTCGGCTACAATTTGAGCCTACCACATAGTATAAGGGGCAAGGGAAGGCACCTACAGTTTTACACCGGTTCCGAACGGTGAAGCAGCAGGTGCACGTAAATTAGTCTACTTTTTGATGTGTAAGCATCTATACCGGGTACTTGAGAATTTTTCAAGACTGGAGTGAATTGAGCTTTGGTAACAGCTACAGCGCCACACTCTTGTTTTTTACCCCCGACTATGGCGAGGCCACAGGTAGGATTTAGCGGCGGGTGGCCGAGTGGTTTTGGGCATCGGTTTCTCATGCGAGAGGTCCGAGGTTCGAATCCGGTCGGCGCGGCGTGTTCCAATGAGTTTTTTCTGACGAAAAAATTTACGTGCATACCTACACCTGCTGCTTCACCGTTCGGAACCTGTGTAAAACTGTAGGTTCCCTTACCCCTTACTAGGTGGTAGGCTCAAATTGTGGCCGACTGGGTTGGCACCACCGTACAGGTGTAAGATGGCCGCATAGCAGCCTCGGTTGTGTTCTCCTCAGTACCTATAGCCAGCAATCCAGGGATGTCTCTGGTATGGCACCTACCTTCTCGGGGGTGATATTGGTTGGTCGGAGCGTATGCATTGGTCCCTCTGACTTAGTCATATCGGATAAAATAAAATAAAATATGGTCCAAGTTTCCTATAGATCGGACGCATTCGCCCCGATCGTTACTCCGCGCCCCATCTCGCTTGTGGCAAGTGTGAGATGCAGATTAACGCCCGCCCGCACAGAATGCCTTTTATAAAGAAATCTACGTCGTCGCCCCTTCACACACGGTGGTATTTAAGCGCCCGGTTGTGTTGGCAGGAGAGAAACTTGAATAACATTTTATGTCTTTAAAATTCTGTACCTACCTCAAAAGAGGAAAGAACCCTTCCAGGATCGCTCTCGTGTCTGTCTGACTGTCTGTCCGCCCGTCTGTCAGCATAATTGGACTGGACAAAAAAAGATATTCGCTGGTCGGAGCATGTGCTTTGGCCCCGCCGACTCAGTCACCCGTACCGGATCAAATTGTCTAAAAAAGCCACGCCAATCTCTTGAGGTATGTACGAGTAGTATGGTCGAAAGTGAACGTTTGAGAAAATAAATTGCCCAATTTGTCTTTGGTTATTTAAATAATAATCTAGCCATTTTTAAACCCAATGTTAGACGTAGGCCTCCCTCATCACGCCATTATTCATATGAGTTGAGCTGTAGGGTCGGACGGGATGTGAGCGCCACTCTCAGTATCAGAACAAACTGGCATTGTCAAAAAATAAAATGAGACAGCTAGTAAATAAATACAAGGGACTAGGACTATTTTGATACACTACAACATTACACTACCTACTATTTTGATCCACTACAATAATACACAATTATTTTGATAAACTACAATAATGCACTATTATTTTGATTCGCTACAATAATACATTACTATTTCGATACACCTACCACATTACACTACTATTTTGGAGTTGAGCTGTAGGGTCGGACGGGATGTGAGCGCCACTCTCAGTATCAGAACAAACTGGCATTGTCAAAAAATAAAATGAGACAGTTAGTAAATAAATACAAGGGACTAGGACTATTTTTATACACTACAACATTACACTACCTACTATTTTGATCCACTACAATAATACACAATTATTTTGATAAACTACAATAATGCACTATTATTTTGATTCGCTACAATAATACATTACTATTTCGATACACCTACCACATTACACTACTATTTTGGAGTTGAGCTGTAGGGTCGGACGGGATGTGAGCGCCACTCTCAGTATCAGAACAAACTGGCATTGTCAAAAAATAAAATGAGACAGCTAGTAAATAAATACAAGGGGCTAGGACTATTTTTATACCCTACAACAATACACTATTACTTTGATTCGCTACAACATAACATTACTATTTTGATACACTACAACATTACACTACTATTTTGATACACTACAATAATACACTACTATTTTGATACACTACAACATTACACTACTATTTTGATACACTACAATAATACACTACTATTTTGATACACTACAACATTACACTACTATTTTGATACACTACAATAATACACTAGTATTTTGGCACAAAGTTACCTACTGTTGACATGTGCATGTCTCTGCGCCGCCGACCTCAAGGATGTCTGAAATAGCAGGCTGTGTGTTCCGGCCGCCCTGTAGTCGGTTCCCGGATCGCATTACGTAGCACCTGCTCCCGCCCGCCCTGAGCCGCTCCCGAGCCGCCCCCCGTGCCACTCCCTCGCGCCGCCCCCGCGCCGACCCCGCAGCAATAAATAAGTGAGATGTTGACGAGCGAACCGCGCGCAGAATTGAAAACTCCACAGCGGTCTTTCAGCATCTCTGGCAGGTTACATCTAACGTAATGTTTTATAACATATAGCCTTACATAAGTATTAACGTTTATGTCGTAAATAATAATATTCGTTGTGTCGTTCAATATATATGTCGTTCAAAGGATGAATTTATACAATACGCAGTAAACAATATGGTAGTTGCAATTAACACGTAAAATAATTCAATTGCTTGAATATTTTTTTTTTTTATGGAAACTGACACGTTTGTCTACATCACCTACTACATCCGTGATGTCAGCCCATAACACCTTGGCGAACTAGGTGTCATGTCAGTGCTTCCCTTTGGTCGTTGCGGTTTCACTGACGAAAAACACGAACTATTTACATAGCCGTTTCGACCGACCTTTCATTCAGTGCGGTGGTGCCAACCCGGGCGGGTTAAACCCTACCACCTAGTAATATAAGAAGCGAGTCATATTCCTTAGTCGTCTTTTACGACATACACGGGGAGAGATGCAGTGGGGCTATTCTTTTAAAGTGCCGGCCCCACACGGTACAAACCATAGAGAAATAATATACGTCTATGGTACAAACATTACAAGCATACCCGTACAATAATGTTACGTAACATGTGAAAGGTTCATTTTGTCTACTTCTTCGCGGTGGAAATAAAAATTGCGTTAAATTGGGATGCGTTAGCACTTGCAGAACGATTGGTACTCGCACAAATAATGGTCCAATGGTTCCTGATTTCAGCATACATTCAAAACTATGTTCATGGTGACCTATCCTCTTTATATATATAATTCTTCTGTACGTGTGTTTGTCACCTAACTCCGCCTAAACGGCTGGACCGATTTGGATGAAATTTTGTGTATATAGGTATATTTGAGTGGGTTCCTGTGGCCATATTCTCTAACGTCCTAACGTCAACGTCGGTGACGCTGACTAGTTATGTCTCTGTCTAATTATATGAACTAGACAGAGACATAACTAGTCAGCGTCACCGACGTTGACGGCAGGAAGTTAGAGAATACGGCCACTGGATGGTTTGAAAATACAATTGAACCCGGTAGATGGCGTCATAAGTCCACGCGGACGAAGTCGCGGGCGCAGCTAGTAACCTATATGTCGTAAATTATTATTTTTTTGTATGGAAACTGACACGGCTGGCTACATCACCTACAACATCAGCGATGTCAGCCCATAACACCGGATGAACTAGGTGCCATGTCAGTGCTTCCCTTCATTTCATGTCGGCCGCAAGAACGTGCAGTGTAGCCAGCACGATCTAAGGGTGGCACTGACGTGGCACCAAGTTCACCCGGTGTTATGGGCTGACATCACGGATGTTGTAGGTGATGTAGCCAACCGTGTCAGTTTACATAAAAAAAGGAGGAGGGAGGAAGAGGGTTGGGGAGGGATAGGGAATGGAGGGGGAGGAAGAGGATCAAAATTCCATTTTCATTTCATTTCATTTCATTCGTTTATTGTCCACATAAACCATGCACAGGTATGACAAATATTTTACATTTCCACACATTTAGACACAAAGTTATCGTCTTAGGCACGTCTATAAAATTTAATTATCCTATTACTTTAAGTGAGCTAAACTTGTATATATATGCCTATATATATATATATTTGGTTTCTCGGAAACGGCTCTAACGATTTGGATGAAATTTAGTATTTAGATAATGTTATTTTTTTCAAGTTTATCTAGATAGGTGTAGACACCGAGCGAAGCTCGGTCGCCCAGGTACTTATATATTTACTAAGTACTTTCCACAATTTCTTACTTTATATTCTCAGTATTCTCATTAATTTAAATTCTATTAAAATGGGTTATTATCCTAAATACAATAAAGTAATAAAAAATATAGTATCGATAGAGCCAAATCGATAGAGCCGTTTCCGAGAAAACAATTACATATATAGGTATACATGTACGTACATATATGCAAGATTAGCTCACTTGAAGTAATGGATTTGTATGTAAGATAAATATTTTTTTGTATCGGGCGGGTACTTAAAAAGAATAGCCCCACTGCATCTCTCCCCGTGCATGTCGTAAAATGCGACTAACGAATAAGGACGAGATGCCGTGCTAAAGGCGACAGGTTAGCGCCACCTCTCTTGTCACGGTCGTCCTCCCGCCGCGCCGCCGGCCGAGTAATGCAGCAGGTGGGTATTCGCGCCTTACTTGCTGTTTGATAGTTACACATAATGTCCCAATACTTTCATAAACGTGGCCACATATTACTTAGCGGTAGGTTTTGTGTTATTATAATTTACGATAGTCCTTGCAGCACAACACCCATGACTCTGCCGCCGGAATACAGCGTGCGTGTGGTATGTAAATATGTACATGCATAGTCATACCACCCCCCGCCCGGGTAGTAAACCCGGCGGGTGGGTGGGTACTACGGTTTATTTGTGTTTGGTTTTTTTATATTTAAAATTATTTTCTCTTGCATCCAGTGGAAATACTCAGCTTTTTAATCTCGCTGTAGTATTCACAAGAGATGTAAGAGAGAACAATTCCAAATATGGACGAGCACTTTTAGCGCGCTCATATTTATATCAGCAATTTTGCGTTTCTTATACCAGCATTCAACAGGATCGGTCCAGCCATCTATTGGTATAATTAATTAGCATTATGCAATGAATAAAGTAGATTGAGTAACAAGGTTCAAGACATGAGTAATTTTTTTGTGTGCTATCGCTCGCCCGCTCGTACAAAGGACTCTCCTAAACGCAGTCGCGTCTGTATCTGAAATAGCAAACACCAACGTCTGCAACACCACACACGGACCCAAGTGGCTTATAATATAATTTAAATTTTTCTTTATTCTTACAAAGCTTTAATAAAATATTAAACAATACACCAATAACATTAAAGTTTGAAATAATAATGTCTTTAAAATTATACTGAAACTTTGATTTTGGCACTAAATCACACTTCGTCGATTATTATTCCGCATATAGTAGACAATTTTTAAAAAATAAAAAAATATATACGCGCCGCTTTGGGTCGATATTGGCCCTCGGGAGCGCGACAGGTTAAACTACGTGCTATTATCTAACTGGTGCTCTGCGTCTCGGGAAGAAAAACACTTGCGCGCCAAATACATTTTCAAATTTGTTGACAAATTGTCGAAACCATATATTACGTTACTCCCAAAGAGATTAAAAGATTAAAAGGCAAGTCTGGTTTAATGTCTTTGGTTACTCCCAAATATTTGAGTGAACGGTTTGATTTTTTTTTCTTCTCATGGTCTAGTGCAGCGGTTCGCAATCTATGGTACGCGTACCGAGGTGGTACGCAAAAAATGAAACATTATGCTCTACAAAATGTAATAAGCGGCAATAAAAGTGCAATAATCCTAATTTAGAAAGTTTTCTTGATGAACATAAACATAATTTGAATTCTGACGTTCTTAGCGATATAAAAACTCACTGTCAAATGCTCATAGTGAGTTCCGAGGAATATTTTAAGCAAGATATTTCTTAACTAAATTCGATAAGAAATAAATTTTTAGATTCGTCTCCGAGATCACTTAGGTACATTCGAGGAAACAAAATCATCAATTGAACTTTGGTGTGATGCTAACCTCCAAGAGAATTTAAGAATGTAGCTGATATAGAAGATAAATATTATTATTAGCTTCTTGTAGCTAAAGGTGATACGGTCGGCAAAAATATTGGTTTTAGTGGTACCTGAAAAAACAGCATTATATTGGTGCTGCAGCATTTTTTTCCTTCGATAATACATATTGTAAATATGTGAAGGATTGGTTGATTAAGGAAAAAATAAAAACCTGAAAATGTTACATTTTTAATTAATTACTTACGTTATGTCCCGTCCGACGACGTGTTGCGTTGCGACTGTCCTATCAGTTTCAGGGCCCACCCAATATCCGCTCGCGACCCACCAGTGGGTCCCGAGCCATACTTTGGGAAAGCCTGATCTACTTTAATACAATTCTTAACACTGACGGACAGACAACACACAGCCTAAACCGGTGGTTCTAGAAGCACGCGCAATTTTTCATAGGGTTCCTTAATAACGTAGAGGAGCGAGCAAAGCTCCTTTCTAGCTTTTGTGTTGATCAGTTTCTTAGTTTATGGTTAATGTTGCCAGGCTCGGCTTCTATAATAACTGCGCGCCGGCCGCCACTGTACATCGGCCGCTAATATCGGCAGGATACACGTAGGTGAGCACTGACAATGGATTTTTGAAAATTCATACCCTAGGAAGGTTAAATAGGAGATTAAAGTTTGTTTTAATAACTTCGTAATATTTTTAATTATAAATATGGAAATCATGTTTAGGCCTCAGTAATGCAGCCAAATAATTCAAAAATATTGGCAAGATATTTTTACGTAGTATTAGCCATGTTCAGTTCTATTAATTTACAGTGGAATTTTCCAAAACATAAACGCCGTCTTTAGGCACTCACTGCCACAGAGCAAGAGTTCAAAATTAATAAACGATATTAATAAATGCCTCGCCACTGGCACTGGTTTGGCTAATGATTTAATTTCGAGCCATAGAAGCGATATTAAAGCGGGAGCAAGTCCGAAAGGGTTGATCTTTGATTAAATGTATTGGCGTTTAGTGCGGCATTAATGTCTGCTCGTCTGGCTCAGCGGAGGAGAGGGTGCTCCGTTCCGTCGCGAGGGAGGGGCTCCTACTTGCGCGCACTCAAGTACGTATGAAATGTAGGATACCTACATGTTTTTTTTTTTTTAGGAATTCTTTCTTTATTCTTTATTCATCATTCGTATGGTAGTACAGTACGCTTGAATTTGTCCTGTTTAGTTTTTACAATCCAAATATAACCTTTTCTTATATCAGTTCAGATTTTTGGTCCCTTTATTTAAAATTTAATTGTGTGCACTAAAGAGTTTCGATAGGCTGCCAGCAGGTCAGCGGCCTCGGTAGCTCAACGTTCGATTGGCAAGTAGTTGAAAATGGCTACGGAACCCTCTGCGTGTGAACAACGTTCGCACTTAACAGGCTCGGTCCATATTTTGTTCCATAAAATGTCGACAGCAATAATATTTTTTGTTTTATTTGTATTAGCTATTTACATACATTTAATACATACCCTTTGTTCGATGCACAACACGGTTTGGGAATTGTCCTTTTGGGAAGTCGTCCTTTTGGGAATTGTCCTTTTGGGATGTCGTCCTATTGGGAATTGTGCTTTTGGGAAGTCGTCCTTTTGGGAATTGTCCTTTTGGGATGTCGTCCTATTGGGAATTGTGCTTTTGGGAAGTCATCCTTTTGGGAATTGTCCTTTTGGGAAGTTGTCCTTTTGGGAATTGTCCTTTTGGGAAGTTATCCTTTTGGGAAGTGGTCCTTATGAGCCGAAAGACTGCCAACCTTCGCACCAGGCAGAACGCCCATAAGGATGGACCGTGTCGTTTGACCCGAAACGTAGAGCCACATGGCTCGGAGACCGACGGGAAATTTAGTAATAATTATTGCTTCAAAATTGTTATTTGCGGAACAAATTAAAAAGTTAACAGGTCGTCGATCTCTCATATGTACTTGCGCTAGGCTTTCAGAAATGTCTCTCGTCTTGTACGACAGCTTTTCCTATTTATAAGCTGAGTGTACATTTCAATTTACATTCCGCGACGCAGAATTGCCGCAGTATTTAGCGAGTTTTGTGTTTAAATGAAAAGATAACTTTTGGTGCGAGTTTTGTGTTTTTGTGATATTCTCGGGGTGGAAGAAAGTAACTGTCTTAAATTACTTTTATAATAGGTACTTACGTATTTTGTACGCGTCATGCCAGAAACGGAGCTTTCCCAAAAATGTTGGCACAATATATTATTATTAATTTTCTCTTGATAAGTCGGTTAAAAACAAAATAAATTTTCACAGATACCTACTTACCAGTTTTTAAGTGTATTGTTCCAAAAAGTGAACTATTGTGTTTAGTCTGTGGCCATATGGTATGGTAATCATGTGGGGCCGTGTTTATTGGCCTTGCCACTGATTACTGATTAGTAATTATCAGAATAGGCAATTTCCTCACCTCTCCCGTTTCGGCCCCACCGACTCATTCCCGCTATACATGCGGTCCTTTCAACTATGACCTAACCTGCTATTACATACATACCACACGCTGTATCCCGACAATCGGGGTAAGCAGAGTAATCGGCGGCGGGTGGCCGAGTGGTCTGGGCGTCGGCTTCTCGTGCGGTGGTCCGAGGTTCGATTTCGGTCGGCGTGTATCAATGAGTTTTTCCTAACAAAAAATTTACGTGCATACCTACACCTGCGAAGCACGTTCGGAACCGGTGTAAAACTGTAGGTGCCTTCCCTTGCCCCTTACTAGGTGGTAGGCTCAAATTATAGCCGACTGGGTTGGTACCACCGTACTGAATGTAAGATGGCCACATAGCAACCTCGGTTGTGTTCTTGTCTAGTTCAGTATAGCCAGCAATCCAAAGGAAAGTCTCCAGTATGGCACCTACCTTCTCGGAGGTGATATTGGCTGGTCGGAGCATTTGCATTGGCCCCTCCGATTCAGCCACCCATAGGTACATACCGGATTACATAAAAAAAATCGGCGTTTTACTGCAATTACTCTTGTAAATGTTTGGTGTTGATCGCGGGGCATCCCCGCTGGGTAGGCTGCAGTTTTGTCTAAAACTTGAAAGCATAGTTAAACTTTCAGCACCGTAAAAAAAAGGCCACATAAAATATAATCTGGTTATTGTGGAAATTGCGCTTTCGACGTACGTAATAACCCCTCCGCTCTGTCCGTGCGTTCTAAAACGGCCTATCGACTTAATGACGTTTCGCAAGTTCGAGAGAAAATTTTAGTTTTCCCGCCTCGACTAATGCGCGGTGCGGGGGGCGGGGGTGGTTGGTGCGCGATTAGTGGCAGCTGTCATGCCGACTCGGAATATGTTATTTATTGGAGGCGCGGCTTGCGCGGCTTGCGGGCTTGCGGGCTCACCGCTCACCAATCTGTCGGAATATTATATCGGCAACATTAATCTGGTGACTCGGCATGTACTGCCGCCGCCACACTGCACCACCCACCACCAGCCACCACGCGCGCGCGCTCACCCACCCAGCAGCATCCACCGACATTCAGCTACAATTTCTTAGCCAATCTATGCTTCGGCCCATTCAATACGACTCCGAATGTCCACGGGCGTCGTTAGACACCTTATGACATATAAAATAAAAAAAGTACGCGGTCGAGACTCGATACTCAATGTGTCATTTTGCCACTGACAGGAGAAATACAATAAAAAAAGTGGGTGCGTGTACAAGTACGCACGTTAGGAGTTATATTTTAATCACCCCAATTCATTTAATACAAATAGCTTTTATTAATGCATGCAATAGCAGTTATGTCAATTAACTAATATGATGCATTAACTGTTAAAATGCTTCATACTCGTACTCTATTCGGTAGATGGCGCGCGTGCATACACTTTTTGGTTTCTTTGCGAACTCTCATGAATTTTTTACTTTTTCTTATTTTTATTATTTGTTGTTATATCGGCCATAATAATAATAACACATATTCTGTGAAAATTTCAACGGGTTAACTATTACGCTTCAAGCGATACAGCCCTCGGACAGACGGACGGACAGACAGACGGCGTAGGCTTAGTAATATGGTCCCGTACCGGATACGGAACCCTAAAAAGGAAATTCCAGCCATAAAACAAAAAAAAATATAACTTAGATAAGCCGGTATACAATACGAGTAGGTTGGGGTATTTTCGATATAGGTACGTAATTTAGAAACATCTTCCAAATCCGGTCATGCATGAGGCAAATCCTACGCGGTCATCGTCCATCCCCGCTCGCCGCCTGGCTCGCAGTTTCTGCTCAGGCGATTTTAATTCGTTTAGGAAGAGACATAAGGTACGTTTTCGCTCGGCATCGCATGTTACTGCTCAGTGCGTGTAGGATACGTTTGTGGAACGCGAAATCCAACGTGATTGGAATGTTTTATTGGGTGTTGTAATGCGTTTATGCTTAGATGTTTTTTTTGGCAGCTAGGGCGCGACTCAGCTCTAGTATGCATCTATACATAAGCAGTAAGTACTTGGGAATGATGACTTTTTGAGTGAAATATTTAAAATACATAGGTGATCTTCTTTAAAACAAAATTTTCCAAAAAGAGATTTATTTAAAAAAAAATATTTTTTACATATAATACTTTCACATAAATCTTAATTACTAGGGTTACTATTATTTACCTATTGTATTTAGTTTCTAATGGAACCCTGTTTCCCATTTCAGGATTCCCTGTGCTATGGGAAAAGAGGATAAGATATTTCTAAGAATTCATTAATTTAGTTAGAGACCAAATTGTAACTGAGCCCTTGGATCAATATGTTTTGTTTCTATTATTATAACTATTGTTTTCTTTTGTTTTGTTTTAAAGGCAGCTATGGAATAAGGACATGGTGCCGCGATAAAGGGCGACAAGGTAGCCACCTCTCATCGCGGCACGGTCCTTCCACAGAGTCATGCAGCAGGTGGGTTTTATTGCCTTACTTGCTGCTTGATAGTTATCTTGTCTTGCTAAACGTGGTGGTCGGTGTTGTGCTGTAATTTACAAGAGTATACCTGCATCACAACACCGATATACCAGCGTGTGGTATATAGGCACCGTATATAGGTATGTATCTGTTTATGTTTTTTTTATAATATTTTAATTCCGAAATACATTTTATTTAACAAGATGACAGAAGCAAACACTCTTGCCACCGACTCTTGATCCAATTAAAAATATCGAAAACATTAAATAATGAAATAGGTGCACCTCTACAGAGCAAGAATCGCGGAAGAAGGCGGCCGCCGATCGCTGTTCTGTGGCGTGTACACACCCAGGCCGTGTGCGGGTCGGCGGAGAGTTAGGTACGGGGGGCGGGGGGAGGTAATGCTGGTCACGTGCGTCGCCGCCTGTCGCTGAAACTTTCACAATATTGCCACAAGCTCGTTACCAGCCTGATCGACATCGCAATATTTCTTTCTAACCTTTAACTAGGTATCGTTCTTGCTCGCATTATGATCAGATCATAAATATGTGCAGTAATTTTACTAAACATTTTATAAAATCCGGCTACGAAAAACGAAGAAAAACAATTTTAAAAACTCCATCGTGTGAGGTATCGTTGTCAAGATCTTGAAAGGGGGATTTAAAAAAATATACCAAAAATATACAACGGCCTGTCTGCTTATGCAAATTCTGCGATTTCGGCGCCAGTTTCATCAAAATGGTTTAGTTAGAACCAAAAATTAATTATGTATAATAATAAAAAAAACAGACTATGAAATTTTGTAGTGTACAGGTTGTCCGACTACATAATTTGCGATCAACTTTTCTTTTTATTTCCGTCGTTTTTCTTAGTCTGGGTTTTTTTATTATTGCATTTTTAATACACATAATTCATATTAATTCTAAACCATTAAGTGGTTATTTTTGCAATCCCCCTTTAAAGATTTTGATAACTAAAAAAACCCACTCGATGGGGTTTGCAGATTTTTTTTTTCAAAGTTTCGCAATTTGGCTTCCCGTCCGCCATTTTGAATTTTTCATAACATGATACCAATTTTCACGCCTATTATGACAAGCGGACTATTGAGTCCAATTTAGGGAACAAACACATGTACAATATATGTATACATACATACATACGCTGCCAATATCATAGCCCTCCTTTAAACTTCGCCGTGGTCGGATAAAAATAGACGCATTGGACTATATTCTACTCTACACTACTATATGAGAACGTCCTTACTCTTCCCACTTACCTTCGCATTCGCGTTTCTTAAGTGGAAGTACCATTAATCTCCGGTGTGGCACCATCTCGGAGGAGATATTGGCTGCTCGCTCGCATATGCTCTGACACCTCTGACTCAGCCACACACAGCGGATTATATAAAAACCGGCCAAGTGCGAGTCGAACTCACGCACCGAGGGTTCCTTATCGCCATGTCATGGTTAGCGCCACTCACGCCATCTATGGCGTGTTATGAAATGCTTCATATTAGTTAAATGTTATGATTAGTTAAAATATTGCATACTCCTTTCGGTAGATGGCGCGCGCGCATACACTTTATAGTTTCTTCTATGGGAGCCCCCGTGAATTTTTTACTTTTTCTTATTTTTATTATTTGTTGTTATATCGGCCATAATAACACATATTCTGTGAATATTTCAACGGGCTACCTATTACGGTTCAAGAGATACAGCCCTCGGACAGACAGACAGACAGACGGCATAGGCTTAGTAATAGGGTCCCGTACGACGGATACCGAACCCTAAAAATGAAACACGTCATGAGAAATTTATAAAATTATAATCAAATATCTAGGCCGCTTGCAATAAATGTGATAGGCACATTCACATATATACAAGCTGTATCCCGAAAATCTGGGTAAGCAGAGTAATCAGTGTTGTGCTGCTAGTACTTTTGTAAATTACAGCTCAACACCGACCATCTGCATCTTTAAGGGATAAGGACAAGATGCCGTGCTAAAGGGCGACAGACTAGCCATTTCTCACCTCGGCACGGTCCTTATCCTTCTACCGAGCCACTCAGCAGTTGGGTCTTCGTGCCTTTGCTGCTTGATTGTTATCTTATCCTGATACTTTGCTAAACGTGGTGGTCGATGTTGTGCTGTAGTTTACAAGAGTGAATGCAGCACAACTCTGATTACTCTGCTTACCTCGATTGTCAGGATACAGCGTGTGGTATGTATGTATGTGTGTAGTATACCTCACACAGGTGCGCGCGGACTGTAAATAATATATTTCCTCAAATTTTAGTTTTGAATTTGAATACATTTACTAAAATAAATACGCCTCACCGATTTTACCAAAAGGTTATAATAACTATCTCGGTATAACTAAATAGGTATACCAAAAGGTATAACTACCCATTTATCTGACCGTACGTAGTACGAAATTGGCGTGGAGTACCCGGCGGAATTATCTCTTCAACACGGGCTTAGCTAGAGCCGACCAGGGGAGAAGTGGTGACAGGGAAGGGGAATAGAGCGTGCAGGGGTGGGGATCGTGTAACAACCAGGGAGAGACTAGCAGCCTCTGAAGAGCTGATATTCAGGGTTTGTTTAAAAAAAACTGATTTTATGAAAATAGTTTTCATCAAAACATTAGACAAACCCATCAACGGCCTGTCTGCTTATGCAAATTCTGCGATTTCGGCGCCAGTTTCATCAAAATAGGTTCAGTAGATCTGGATATATCTAGAACCGCTGCAACTTCGTAGGGATGTCGGCGCCCTAAGCGTGTTCTAACGCTTATTCCACGGGGAGTGCTCGGAGGAGCTGCTTAACGCGATTCCGGCGTCCCCTTTCCACCTCCGTACAACGCGCACTGGGCAGGGATTGCATCTCTATACGCTGGACTTACCGCGGATGCGTACAAATCGGTTCTGCAGATCCTTTCTCCACAGAACCGGCAAACTCTGGAACGCTCTACCTGCCCACAATATTCCCAAATATTTCCCCCCAAGTATAGTCTCGGGTCCTTCAAGAGAGGCGTGAATGGGCACCTGTCAGGCCGGCATGGCATTCGCAGCCCCCGCCTGCGTCCGAATGTCCATGGGCGTCGCTAGACACCTTATGGGTGACTCGGCGCCACATGTCGCGCTTAGTATAAAAAAAAAATCTGCGTATGACCGACATACACTAGAGACATACCCTATAAGATCACTTTTTCGCATTTTGCAACAGGACCCTAAAAATGTGTAGGTATACTCTCATTTTGCACAGCGGGTGGCTTAGTGGTCTGGGCGTCGGCTTGCCCTGCGGGAGGTCCGAGGTACGAATGTAACCGGCGCGTATCGAGTTTTATCTGATTTGAAAAAAATTACGTTCATACCCAAAAATTCACCCACTTCTCTATGGTTCGGATTCCATGTAAAAATGTAGGCCGACTGGGTTGACTGGACGAAATGGCCTAAGGTCATATAGCCCGCCCTTGCCACGCATTAAGTGGCATAAAGTGTAGTATTATTATTTATGTCAACGTAGTCTAAATATCGATCTATACCAAAAATATCAAAAACAAAAATTAAACATACCTAAAATAGGTAGGTACGTAAGTATGTGAAACTGAACCACCTACCAAATACTGTACCGAAATTAAAAGTAACACAATGTCTCGTACCTACTATAAATACCCGTACCAACTCCCCGCAGCGCCCGTGGGGTAGGCAGTAGGTAATGCTAAGTCTAAATATTAATCCGCGGCTCAGAATCGGCCCCGCTCTGAATCCTCACAATTTTCACGGCTCTTTATAACATTAATTTAAATGTTTGCCGGAGATTTAGGGCCCCCGCCTGCAAAGCTAAACGAATACCCAATTGAGTTTCCCGCCACGAGTACGTACAACTTTACACTTTGGTTTAACGCGTCTACCGATGAAATTGTAATTTTCTTTTAATATTTATCGTTTTCACCATATCTTCTACACTTAGAGTCGATTTCACCCTCCGGCTAAGATCTACCTGCCGGTTAACTCATCATGACTGCACGAGAAATTTCACTTTATCGGACGGATAAATGTTAACCGTAGGCAGTGGAGAAATTCGGGATCAGACTATCAATAATTCATTTCGTTATGAAAAACTGGCTAGAACCTCCGCTAGAGGATTTTTTTTATTCAATAGATAGATACCTAGATAGAAAATGCTTTATTACTCCAGTAAACATTAAACAGTAACAAGTACACTAGGAAATTTACATAAGGTGCAAAGGCGGACTTACCCCTTACAGAGATTTCTTACATTCAACCTTTAAACATTATTTATATTTTTTTAAATTAAAGAATGCAAAGATTATATGGGTTTTAAGTAATTAAATAATAATTGTTAAAAAAAATTATGGACAACCGGCGCTGGTGGCTGTGCTCAAAATTTCAAAAGAAGATCAGACACAGCCAATAACACCACTCCTTGCTTGCAAAGTTTCTCGGCTATACTCGCGCTCGCGTCCCAGCTACGTGGGTCGACGCTTCGGGCCAAACGTGTGGCCCATCCTTATGAGCACTCTACTTGGTGCGACGGTTGGCAGAGAACTGTCGATGATGATTGATTGTAGGCGTGGCTAAAGTTCAAGGCACATATCTTCGAGATGACCATAAAAATATAGCGGATAAATTTTGTAATAATGAAACATTGTTTGTCCCACCCACCCATAGACATCTTTTTTAGGGTTCCCTATCCGTCGTACGGGGACCCTATTACTAAGGCTACGCCGTCTGTCTGTCTGTCTCGCTGTCTGTCTGTCCGTCTGTCCGAGGGCTGTATCACTCGAACCGTAATAGGTAGCCCGTTGAAATTTTCACAGAATATGTGTTATTATGGCCGATATAACAACAAATAAGAAAAGTAAAAAATACGCGGGGGTCCCCATACAAGCAACTAAAAAGTGTATGCGCGCCATCTACCGAAAAGAGTATGAAGCATTTTAACTAATACATAGATGGCGTAAGTGGCGCTGACCATGACATGGCGATACGGAACCCTCTGTGCGCGAGTTCGACTCGCACTTGGCCGGTCAGAAAGGTTCCATGCCAGCAGATCAGTTGCTAGGCTGTCTACCCTGTTAATAGGACGTTTGAAGATACCCAAGTTAAAGGATTCGTAAAACACACTCGCCGGAAGACACTTCCACGCAGTAGCGGTGCGACAGAGAAACGATTTAGAGAGCCGATGGGTTCTCAAAAGCTCAATGTCAACAACAAAGGGGTGCAGACAGAGTCTCCCTGCGACGAGTCATGCGGAGATAGGACGGGCGGCAGCGGGCAGGGAACTTAGCACCGACCTCATGAGTGGTTTGCCAAGGTTACTACCGCTTTGCAAAAACGCCATATGTCCTTACTAGGCTTCCCATACGTCCGGAATTGAACCGGACTTTCCGGCATTTTTGCAAGATGTAAATTTTAATATTATACGACGGATGTATGGACTACCTACCTGCAACGTCAATTTCATTCACAACAAGCTTTTGCCTTTGGCTCCGCTCGGAATATTTTCGCTACTGTGCGACCCGCAGATGAGATAGGGTGATGGTTAGTATACAATACATTAATATTCATCGTATATGTGGTCGAAAAGTAAAGCAAGTAAAACTGAGCGTCCGGCGTCCGCCTTGTCGCGTTTCCTATAAAAAATATATGCATAATGTTTATATAGGTAATATGTACGTAATATAATATGTACGTACCTTATAGTATTTATTTTATGTACGTATCTGTGTACCTATATGTTTGCGTCCATTTATTTAATAGTTTAATTTTTCAATGTTCTCTTTTGCACTGCATTGTCCGCCCTATCAGCTTCTCCACATCCCAAAGGTTAGTTTGTAAAGAATGCTACTTTGCATTAAACTCGCCTGTTGTGTTCCTTTTTATGGTGTACAATAAAGTATATTTTGATTTGATTTGATTGATGTTTTTTAGGTTTGGTGTGGCGTTCGGCATTGAGCCTGAAAAATTATGGCAAGCCTATTACATACCTATACCAACAGTATGGCTTGACAGCAGAGCTCAGTGTGTAACAGGAGCGGCGGCGTTAGCGCGGTGCTGTCGGCAGCCACCTCAATAATCCTGATTAAACGCGTCTAATTAGTCAAATTAATCCATCGGGATGCAAACAAAAATGTTTGCCAGCCGTCGCCCGCCGGGCGGATCCTGACGCCGCGCCCGCCGCCGCCGGCAGCGCTGCGGGGGAATTCTCTATTAGCAATTCATTGCTACTAGCAATTTCTCATGAATCCGTCTCACTCGCTCCAACGGGCTTCTCAATGCGTCTAGTGAATCGGAGCTGCGGCTATCGCTATTTTTGCTATAATCGCCATAGATACCATTCGCACAGATCTGCAGCGCTAACACGGCTACTGCGGTACGGCAACGCGAGCGATGAGAACATTATTTAAAAACCGGCCAATTGCGAGTCGAACTCGCGTTCCGAGGGTTCCGTACCACCACGCAATCGGCTGGTTTTTATTATTTGTTATTTTACTTTAGAGTTTGCACTATAATCACACCAAATTCGATACTTGCATTTACAATAGGCAAATACAAAAATTAAAAGTGATTTATCTTATAGCCACAATTTCCGCCGAGTGTGCCACCGGCCACGGTCCATGGTTAAACCCCCTGCATTGCTTTCTACCTTACATAGGTATTTTTGAAAAATAAACTGAATTCTCTGCTAGAAGATATTTACCATACGTGCCACGATCCTGACACACCTCTGCCGCCTCTTCCACTCTCATAATGTTATATGAAGAAAAATGCTCCCCGGTTTCGGGTACTACGCACTTGGCCCTTTTTGAGCACATGCATGAAGATATTTTATACTTTCAAAATTGTTCTATGAATTGTTTTTAAGGACTCCACGAGTGCGTGTTGGTTCATACTGCACTGTGCGCGCCCTCGCCTCTGCTTACACCCCCGCCGCCCCCGCCGCCACCGCCCTCGGAATAACTATGGGAGCATCCAAAAGCGTTACAATAAAACGTATACTTTACGATCGAGGGCACCTTCCATAACGCTCACGATAGAGCGAAAATGCGTATGCAAACATAAAAATTCTCTATCACGGCTAATAGGAGAGAAAACAAATAAAAATATACGTAAACAGAAGTGGCAAGGGACGCGTTAGGGAGGCGTGGGAGTGGCGTGTAAATCCGAGCGATTTGTATCTGGTTGACAAGCGTATACGTGCGGGGCTGTCGGCACGGTAGCCTGCCGGCGGGGTGGGACAGGACCACCCCACCCCCCCGACCCACCCCCGCACACTCACCGCCCCCGCAGCGCTGAGGCTGGAGTGAAAAAGAAAACAGACGAATCACATATACGAGTATCTGCATCTAAAATAACGTTACGTATGTGAGTGTTATTATAAAGTGAAAGTCTGTCGTCAGTGTCTGCTTCGGTGTGTATGTTCGATTATAACTCGAGAAAGGCTCAATCGATTAACATAGTTTAGCTAAAATAAAAAAAAAATAATAAAAAATAAAAATTGGTAACCGGTTGAAATTTTCACAGAATACGTGTTATTAGGGCGGATGTGCCATGCCAACAAATAAAAAAGCAAAAAGTAAAAAATTAAGGGGTCCCCATACAAGAAACGTGCTAAGAATAGATTAGTACATATTCACGCTACTGAATAATAGCTGGCGCCACAGGTATTTATATGTTAAATTATAGAAAGACAAAATAGCAGATCTACGGAACCCTCCGTGAGCGAGTAAAATTCGCACTTATTTTGTGTGAATCACATCAAAATCTTTGAAATACACGAGATTTATAGGTATCTAGTATAGTATAATACGATGATACGAGATTTTCTCGTTACTGTTATGATGACAACCAGTCATGAATTTTAAAACATGGCTGTTGTATTATAGATTTGTAGCAAAAGAATATAGAAGGTATCTAAACGTCTTCTAAAAGGCTCTGAGGCTCCTGTTGCAGAAACTAAAGATAATTTCGGCCGTTTCAATTCTGCAATTCAACGGACGTCTTGTGGCCTCCTAGCCACTTGTATCCCCACAGATGGATCGGACGTCTAGATCACCGGATTTAAATTAGTTAGATTTTTATCATTGGGGCTATTTAAAAGAAAAAGTTTACGGGAAACCGATGGAAAACTTGATAGAGCTTAAAGAAATAATTACGGCAATAGCTCAGGTGGACATATCTGCATTTGCATCGAGTACTTGCTCGACGCATCAACCGGGCATTTGTGAGAAAATGTCGAGATAGCATTCGTGCAGGTGGTAAACAATTTGAACTTCTACTTTAACAGGTTAATAAAGACCAATTACTTCTAGGGTTTATTTTATTCCAATTCGTAGTTGGTAGAACAGTTGTCAAATTCTGAGGTCCTCTTGCAGTTAAATAACAATATCTCATAAATTATTGGGCAAATCGGTAAGTGATGTACCATTTTAAAACTACATTAGATGGGCGTATTTTTGTTGCATAATGCCACTTTAGTGTAGTTATTTTTTTTCCCGCGGAAGGCTATATTCAAGGGATGAGGCTGAAAAAAATTTAACATGTGGCTCTTAAGTAGTTTTTCAGCTAAGCAGTATTAAACATGAAAAAATAAATTATACCGTGTGAAAGCCTTACTTTTCAGAAATATTTGCCAAAAACTAGATTTAAGAAAATCTTGCATTTGTACTTGTGGCATTTAAAAAAATGAGCTTAGGGAGAAAATTTTGGATTTTCACAAAAATGGCAATATCTAAAAAACTAAGCCATTTTTAATAAACCTAAAACTAGATATTCTGAGAGGTAATTACTAATTAGCAGCGCTATCAGCTGTCAAAGGATTATCGTCGGTTTCTGAGACATCCTTTATATTATCTAGAGTTTTCAAGGAAATTGTATGAGGGTTTATAAAATGTTGTGTTTGACAAAAGTTATACAAGTTTTGTAGACATTTCACTTAAAACACTAGAGTAACAGAGGCGAAGCTTCTAAAGCGCGTGCAAAATATTTACCTATTTTGGTAGTGTTGGCACAGGAGGATTAAATAAAATAAACAAAACCTTTATCAGCTTTTAGGGTTCCGTACCTTAAATGAGGAAATAACGAAACCCTTATAGGATCACAATGCTGTCCGTCTGTCTGTCTGTCTGTTAAGACATTTTTTCTCAGGAAGGGGTAGAGGTATCAAGTTGACATTAATATCAAATACAAAATTTTACGTTTCCTCGGAGCTGTAAAAAATTTCGATTATTCCCACTAGTTCTTTTGAGAAGTTCTGTTGACAGTACTAATGGGAATATTTTTCTCACTAGTTCTGCGAACTATATAGACTATGCCTGACACCGTGCTTCCCTTATGTTTATTCTCACTAGTTCTGTTGAGTAGTTCTGTTGACAGTACTAATGGGATTTTTTTTCTTACTGGTTATGTTAACAGAACTAATGGGAAACTAATTCCCAGTAGTTCTGTTCGCTTCATATTCATGTAGTTTGCTATCAATTATCTATCAAGTAACTGGCCACTGAAGGTGTTGATTATTCCGTTAAGGTCAGACGATTTTCTAATGTCATGTCATTCAATTTCAACGTCATTTCATGTTTAAAAGTTAATGTCGTCTATACCTACTGGAAAGGATTGTTAATTTTAATGAGTAAACAATAAGTCGCGGTCGCGGTCGCGTATTGCTCGAAAATGGCTTAGAATATTACAGACTATCAAAACTTCAATGCGTTATAGAGATGTGCGAAGTTCAAGAAAACCAAATGCAGTGGAACAGTTACCTGTTCCGAGGTAATTACTATTTTTTTATTCAGTATAATAGTAGTCATGGCAGGGACCAAAAATTACACAATAATACATTTATTGTATTTATATTCTGTATTCTAGGATGATAAAGAAATAGTGAAACGTGTGGACCATAACACCACCTGCATTCCTGACATAAATAAAGAAGTTATGTCCGTTATCATTCACAAGAGTGTAGATGAAATGATGAAAGGCAGTGAAACCGTACCGGCAGTGTACAAGAAAACAGTGGCTGCTTTAAAAGACACGGGCTTAGATCTCATTAAAGAGTTGCCTACCTTCGATCAAATTAAGTCCTCGATATACAGAAGAAGAAATAAACTGAAAAAAGTACAGAAAATGAGCTACTTAAATGAAACTGTAAATGCAGTAGAAATATCTGTGCCGTTTTCAAAATTCTTGTTGGCAGATTACAACGACGAGGATGAGGGCGTTCGTATTTTAGTTTTTTGCTCTCAGGAAGCAAACGGCCTATTACGCGAAAAAAAGATCTTCTTTGCTGACGGTACTTTTAAAATTTGCCCTGTACCTTTCACAGAGGTTTACACTATTCATGCAGATATCGGAAGCTCTGAAGATACCATCAGTGTGATGCCGCTAATATGTGCACTTCTTAATCGCAAAACCAAAAACGCCTATACCACATTGTTCTGTCTAATAAAAGCACAGATTCCAGAATGGAATCCTTCAATTTTCATTACCGATTTTGAGGAAGCTGCTATTCACGCTATTGTTGATGTTTTCCCAAGTGCCGAGCATAAGGGTTGCTACTATCATTTCTCAAATAAACTATGGAGAAAATCAAAGGAGCTGGGCATTAAAGACAAACGCAAAAGAAGAATAATTGTAGGTTTGTGCTGCGTTCTTCCACTATTACCCGAAGAACGAGTTAAGGAAGGATGGGAATATATAAAATCCCAAACGCTCGATTTTAGCGAAAGGTGCGACTTGGATAAATTTATTCAATATATGGCTTTCTGGATGAAACCTAGGCGCATCAAGTCGTGGACCGCCTTTGGTCGGCGCCATCGCACAACTAATGCTGTCGAGGGCTGGCATAGAGCCATTAACGGCACATTCAAAACAAGGCCAGCAACCATTTTTCAGTTCCTGAAAAATTTCGAAGAAGATGCATCTTTTTTTTCAGTCAAAGCCATCCAACTGGCAAATTTCAAGAAAACAGCGAAACGAAGGACGAAGGTACAGATCAAAAACGATGCAATGATCAGAGTGTCGCAAATGCAGCTGATTAACGGTGACATCCCAATATCTTTGTTTTTAGATAAACTGCGTTAATTTTTTTCTTAGTCCCTTAAAAAAATAAACTATAACTATCGTTTTAATTTTATTCTATGAACAGAGCAGGTGGGAATAATTTGCAATAAATGGAATTTTTTTTCTCACTAGTTCTGTTAACAGGACTAATGGGAAACCAATTCCCAGTAGTCCTGTTCACTGAACTACTGGGAATTGATTTCCCATTAGTACTGTTAACAGAACTAATGAGAAACCAATTCCCAGTAGTTCAGTGAACAGAACTACTTAACAGAACTAGTGGGAATAATCGAAAAATTTAAACTTTTCAGTCTACGCAATCGGTAGATACGGCTATTTAAGTCACATATTTTGCTACTGGCAAATCAAATCAAAACCTATAGAGTACTTACCGTTAACTTAGAATCATTAAATTTGGTAAGAAGCAAAGTCTTACAGCACAAGTAAAGAGGAAAATCCGAAAATATAAATTTGTAGTTTATGACATTAAAACAAATTATGTTTGTTTTGTAAGTCAAACCCCTTTTTCCCAGGAAGACATCAAGATATCAAATTGAAATTAATATGAAATACTAAGGTCTAAGATATCTTTATGGTGTAGAAAATGCAAGCTTCCAAATTAACGTAATCAAAAGATACGGCCATCTATGTCAGATTTGATACTCGCAAACTCACTCAAATCAAATCAAAACCTTTAGGGTATTTTCCGTTAACCTAGAATAATGAAATTTGGTAAGAATCAAGGTCTCATAGCAGAAGTAAAGGAAAAAATCCGAAAATTTTAGACGTGTATTTATAGGATATAAAAAGAAATTGCTTATTTTATATGTCAAGACCGTTTTTCTCAAGAACGGGTCAAGATATCTAATTTAAATTAATATAAAATACTAAAGTCTGCGATTTCTTCGAGGTATAGAAAATGCACGCTTCTAAATCAACGCGATCAGAAGATACGGACATGCATGTCAACTTTTAATACTCGCAAACTCACTCAAATCAAATCAAAACCTATAGGGTACTTCCCGTTACCTAAGCTAGCGTAATGAAATTTGGCATGAAGCAATGTCTCACAGCACAAGTAAAGGATAAATCCTAAAATTGTAAATTTGGAGTTATGTCACCTAAAACAATATTTATAAACATCCATCCCCATCTCGCGATCTGTACTTTCCAGATGTACCATCAACGGACTTCGACCCTCTAATCGTAGATGCCAACAGAGTCAAAGAAATCATCTTATCGTTCTCCACTGGATCATCAGCAGGATTTAACGGTCTTTCTCCCCAACACTTGAAAGACTTAACAAATTCTTCTAATGGCGTTATTGTAATATTGTTATTGAAGATCTTACAAAATTATGTAAGTAATTTGATGCTTTCAGGAAATGTGAATCCAGACGTAGTTAAATTTCTGCATTTAAAGGAAGATGGAGGAATTCGTCCGATTGCAATTGGATGCACTATACGCAGATTGGTATCCAAGGTGGCTTGTCGCAGCATTTACGAGACTTTAGGTAACAAATTACGCCCAGTGCAACTTGGTTTCGGTACTAGGTGAGGCAGCAGTTCACGCTACTCGTTCTTTCCATTCTCAAAACATTGACGCCGAAGTTGTGTTGAAAATAGATATTAAAACGCATTAAACTCTGTAGATCGCGACTCCTTACTATCGGAAGTATATGAAAATATACCTTCTATATTCTTCTGCTACAAATTTATAATAGGTACAACAGCCATGTTTTAAAATCCATGACTGGTTGTCAACAAGGCGACCCGTTAGGCCCAGCAATATTTAGTGTGGCGATACATCATATAATTACTTCTATAAATTCTAAAATTTTATTTGCACAAATAACTCCAGCTTCCACGCTTGGTATTTTCATGAGATACGTTATTGTCAGTCTCGGTGAAAACGTCGAGTGAAACCGTGACGTGACACCACGCCGCGCTGGATGTGACTGGTGGTGACTCCACTTCTGGCGTAATGTATTCGGGAGTATGCCCAGCCTCTGGTTTTATCTGCTAAAAAATCGGCCAAGTGCGAGTCGAACTCGCGCACCGACAGTCCCGTATCGCCATGTCACGGCTAGCGCTACTCACGCCATCTAGATGGCGTGTTATGAAATGCTTCATATTAGTTAATGTCATGCTTCATAATCTATTCGGTAGATGGCGCGCGCGCATACACTTTTTGGTTTGTTCTATGGGAACCCCCGTGAATTTTTAACTTTTTCTTATTTTTATTATTTGTTGTTATATCGGCCATAATAACACATTTTTTGTGAAAATTTCAACGGGCTCCCTATTACGGTTCAAGAGATACAGCCCTCGGACAGACGGACGGACGGGCGGACGGACAGACAGACAGACAGACAGACAGACAGATAGACAGACAGACAGACAGACAGACGGTGTAGGCCTAGTAATAGGGTCCCGTACCTGATACGGATCCCTAAAAATGAAGGAAACGAGGAAAGGAAAATACTGTATTCGGTTGTGTAGAAGGATTCAAATAGATAGCTAGCACGAATACAGAATTGTCTACTGATTTTTCCTTGTTGTTTGATGGATAGATCTCACCGAGACCTGAAGTTTGAGTACCAACACGATGGGTCTAGCGGCAGGTAGTTTTCGAATTATGACGAAAAC
This sequence comes from Nematopogon swammerdamellus, assembly GCA_946902875.1. Classification (NCBI taxonomy): domain Eukaryota; kingdom Metazoa; phylum Arthropoda; class Insecta; order Lepidoptera; family Adelidae; genus Nematopogon; species Nematopogon swammerdamellus. The sequence goes on from OX336338.1 coordinate 22,580,653, forward strand.
AAAAGTTCACGTGACAGATGGATAGATCTCACCGACACCTGAAGTTTGAGTACCAACACGATGGGTCTAAGACCAGCGGTTCTCGAGTTATGACCAAAACAAAAGTTCATGTGACTGATGGATATATCTCACCGAGACCTGAAGTTTGAGTACCAACACGATGGGTCTAAGACCGGCGTTTCTCGAGTTATGACCAAAACAAAAGCTCATGTGACAGATGGATAGATCTCACCGAGACCTGAAGTTTGAGTACCAACACGATGGGTCTAGCAGCAGTGGTTCTCGATTTATGACGAAAACAAAAGTTCACGTGACAGATGGATAGATCTCACCGAGACCTGAAGTTTGAGTACCAGCACGATGAGTCTAAGGCCAGCGGTTCTCGAGTTATGACCAAAACAAAAGTTAACGTGACAGATGGATAGATCTCACCGAGACCTGAAGTTTGAGTACCAACACGATGGGTCTAAGACCAGCGGCTCTCGAGTTATGACCAAAACAAAAGTTCATGTGACAGATGGATAGATCTCACCGAGACCTGAAGTTTGAGTACCAACACGATGAATCTAAGGCCAGCGGTTCTCGAGTTATGACCAAAACAAAAGTTCATATGACAGATGGATATATCTCACCGAGACCTGAAGTTTGAGTACCAACACGATGGGTCTAAGACCGGCGGTTCTCGAGTTATGACCAAAACAAAAGCTCATGTGACAGATGGATAGATCTCACCGAGACCTGAAGTTTGAGTACCAACACGGTGGGTCTAGCAGCAGTGGTTCTCGAGTTACGACGAAAACAAAAGTTCATATGACAGATGGATAGATCTCACCGAGACCTGAAGTGTGAGTACCAACGCGATGGGTCTATGACCAGCGGTTCTCGAGTTACGACCAAAACAAAAGTTCACGTACGTATGGGTCGATAATTTTGGATAAACAAAAGGAAAAAATAGAAAAAATTATAATATGGATGATTTAAAACTTTTCTGTAAGTCAATTTAAGGTAAACCAAATAAAAACTGCATGAAAAATGGTTTATACATTTATTGTAGGTATTTAATTTCAAAAAAACTTTCAAAAATAAAAGACGTGGCGGGACCCTTCACCATATTACCGTTGCGTCCAATATAATTTCATTGGTTCCGTCTGAGTCGTAATCCGAGTCCACATGTTCTGGAACATCAATGTTTTGGTCGAGATCTTCTTCTTTGAACTGTGCGTCGCTGGCGTGAAAAGCCCTTAATAGCAGCATAAAATCGTCATTGCACATCCTACCCCGCTTGGAGCATAGGCGAACAAGTTTCCCATTCTTCGCCGTGTCCGGCAGCACGGGGCGGAGCATCTTCATCAGCTCCATGGTGGTTAGTCTGTACCGACGGTGGATTCTAAAAACGCTCCACTGTCTCACGCAAACGTCGGTCCTGTATGATGGAGGCACTCCCATGTTAATATTGTTTTACTTCGATGGTCTAGTTCGACACCACCGCAGTTTTCAATAACACTGGCGCACTAACAGTCAGTGGTTGGAAATGCACGATGAGCACACGACGACTTGGGCGCGAAACTATTCAACTGTCACACACCGCAGCAGAGATTATATGTGGGTAGATACTAAATATTCACTCAGGTCTTTTGTTTAAAAGCTTTGCGGCTCTGGGTGCTCTGTCCTTATATTTTATCTAGAGTTTTCAAGGAAATTGTATGAGGGTTTATAAAATGTGGTGTTAGATAAAAGTTAATACAAGTTTTGTAGTAATTTCACTTAAACAGAGACTAAACTGCTAAAGAGCGTGCAAAATATTTATCTATTTTAGTAGTGTTGGCACAGGAGGATTAAATAAAATATACAAAACCTTTATCAGTTTTTAGGGTTCCGTTCCTCAAAGGAGGAAATAATGGATCACAATGTTGTCCGTCTGTCTGTCTGTCAAGATCTTTTTTCTCAGAAACGGGTAGACGTATTAAGTTGAAATTAATATCTAATACTAAGGTCTACGTTTCCGCGGAGGTGTAAAAAATTTAAACTTCTGAGTCTACGCAATCGGTAGATACGGCTATTTAAGTCACATATTTTGCTACTGGCAAATCAAATCAAAACCTATAGAGTACTTACCGTTAACTTAGAATCATGAAATTTGGTAAGAAGCAAGGTCTTACAGCACAAGTAAAGGGGAAAATCCGAAAATAGGAAATTTGTAATGGAATTTGTTTATGACATTAAAAAAAATTCAATCACATTGATAATCTCTCTCTTTTTCTGATCATTTGCTGAATTGCAGAAAAATAATTCACATTTATTAAAATTTATTTGAAGACCAATTTCATTGAATTTATCCGTAAAGTCTGCTAGAACCATTGACTTATATAGTACTAACGTAAGGACGGGCCTATACGAACTGAGCAAATGGCCTCACTGAATTGGTTGTGCACGCGAAGTGCACAACCAATGGCTTATCAGTCAGTTGCTGGCTGTCAGTCGTTCGTGACGTGTTAGTTGTGGGGGTGTCGCGCCTTAATGACTCATACTTGCTTACTCAAATCGTGCAGGAATTACAAAAAAGAAAGGGGGAATAACGTACCATAGGTGCGTAAGCCTTATTGTGTTGCATTCAGCGATATTTCCTAATAAAATCTGAATTGATATTTTGTTTACGCAACATCGCATGCCAGCCGTCACAGCGCCATACAGTACGTGAGCGCTAAGGAAGTAAATTGTATCAACGTTTATAAAAACAAATGTGTATGTGTTATATTTCGATAATTTGTATTTTATATTGAGAATTACGTTAACTAGTGCGAATTAATAATTTATTTATTTAAGCATTATTTTTGTTATTATTTATCTTAGACGAAATAAAAAAAAAAAGATAAAACGCAGCGTACAGCGTAGCTAGGCCGGTTTTTATAATGTGGTAGTGTGGCCAGTGTTGCCATAATGATTCTTCTCAGTAACCCAGTATTATAAAAATGTGTAACATTTTTTTAAATCTAAGATCATTATCTTAGATTTAAAAAAATAAATGATAATTGATAACAACAAGTTGTATTTTAGTAAATGAACATGAAAATTTGACATAAACTATCAATTTGCGTCACATGGACATTCTTTGGTCATAACTCGAGAACCGCTGGTCTTAGATCCATCGTGTTGGTACTCAAACTTCATGTCTCGGTGAGATCTATCCATCTGTCACATGAACTATTGTTTTGGTCATAACTCGAGAACCGCTGGTCTCAAACCCATTGTGTTCGTACTCAAACTTCAAGGCTCGGTGAGATCCATCCATCTGTCACATGAACTTTTGTATCGGCCATAACTCGAGAACCGCTGGCCTCAGATCCATCGTGTTGGTACTCAAACTTCAAGGCTCGGTGAGATCCATCCATCTGTCACATGAACTTTTGTTTCGGCCATAACTCGAGAACCGCTGGTCTCAGATCCATCGTGTTGGTACTCAAACTTCAAGGCTCGGTGAGATCCATCCATCTGTCACATGAACTTTTGTTTTGGTCATAACTCGAGAACCGTTGGTTTCAGACCCATCGTGTTGGTACTCAAACTTCAAGGCTCGGTGAGATCCATCCATCTGTCACATGAACTTTTGATTTGGTCATAACTCGAGAACCACTGGTGCTAGACCCACCGTGTTGGTACTCAAACTGCATGTCTCTTTGAGATCTATCCATCTGTCACATGAACTTTTATTTTGGTCATAACTCGAGAACCACTGGTGCTAGACCAATCGTGTTGGTACTCAAACTACAGGTCTCGGTGAGATCTATCCATCTATCACGTGAACTTTTGTTTTGGTCGTAACTCGAGAACCGCTGGTCTCAGACCCACCGTGTTGGTACTCAAACTTCAGGTCTCGATGAAATCTATCCATCTTTCACATGAACTTTGGTTTTGGTCATAACTCGAGAACAGCTTGTCCTAGTTCGCGACCAACGGTTCTGGAGATATGACCGAGAGATGGAGATATGAGGTAGTTTTCGAATTATGACGAAAACAAAAGTTCACGTGACAGATGGATAGATCTCACCGAGACCTGAAGTTTGAGTACCAACACGATGGGTCTAAGACCAGCGGTTCTCGAGTTATGACCAAAACAAAAGTTCACGTGACAGATGGATAGATCTCACCGAGACCTGAAGTTTGAGTACCAACACGATGGGTCTAAGACCAGCGGTTCTCGAGTTATGACCAAAACAAAAGTTCATGTGACAGATGGATAGATCTCACCGAGACCTGAAGGTTTAGTATCAACACGTTGGGTCTAAGACCAGCGGTTCTCGAGTTATGATCAAAACAAAAGTTCATGTGACAGATGGATATATCTCACCGAGACCTGAAGTTTGAGTACCAACACGATGGGTCTAAGACCAGCGGTTCTCGAGTTATGACCAAAACAAAAGTTCACGTACGTATGGGTTGATAATTTTGGATAATCAAAAGGAAAATAAAAAAATAAAAATAGAATGGATAATTTAAAACTATTCGGTAAGTCAATTTTTAAGGTAAAACAAATAAAAACTGCATGAAAAACGGTTTATATAATGTATGTATTTAATTATTTTAGCATGGACTAAATGTTTGTGTTAACACGTGGCGGCACGCCTCACACCATTATTATCGATGCGTCTGAGTCGTAATCGGAGTCGAGATCTTCAGGAATATCAATGTTATGGTCGAGATCTTCTTGAGTGAACTGTGCGCCACCGCTGGCGTGAAAGGCCCTTAATAGATGCATAAAATCGGCACGGCGCATCCTACCCCGCTTGGAGCATAGGCGAACAAGTTTCCCATTCTTCGCCGTGTCCGGCTGCACGGAGCGGAGCATCTTCATCAGCTCCATGGTGGTTAGTCTGTACCGACGGTAGATTCTAAAAACGCCCCACTGTCTCACGCAAACGTGGGTCGTGTAGGGTGGCGGCACTCCCATGTTAATATTGTTGTTCTTGGATGGTCTAGTTCGACACCACCGCAGTTTTCAATACCACTGGCGCACAAACAGTCAGTGGTTGGAAATGCACGATGAGCACACGACGACTTGGGCGCGAAACTACTCAACTGTCACACGCCGCAGCAGAGATTATGTTGACACTGAACATTCACTCAGGTCTTTTATTTTTAATAGCTTTGCGGCTCTGGGTGCTCTGTCCTTATATTATATCTAGAGTTTTCAAGGAAATTGTATGAGGGTTTATAAAATGTTGTGTTTGACAAAAGTTATACAAGTTTTGTAGATATTTCACTAAAACACAGGAGTAACAGAGGCGAAGCTTCAAAAGAGCGTGCAAAATATTTACTTATTTTGGTAGTGTTGGAACAGGCTCATTAAATAAAATAAACAAAACCTTTATCAGTTTTTAGGGTTCCGTAACTCAAAGGAGGAAATAACGGAAACCTTATAGGATCACAATGTTGTCCGTCTGTCTGTCTGTCTGTTAAGACCTTTATCCGATAGTGGTATCAAGTTGAAATTAATATCAAATACTAAGGTCTACGTTTTCTCAGAGCTGTAAAAAATTTAAACTTCTAAGTCAACGAAATCACTAGATACGGCCATTTAAGTCACATATTTTGCTACTGGCAAATCAAATCAAAACGTAAAGAGTACTTACCGTTAACTTAGAATCATGAAATTTGGTAAGAAGCAAGGTCTTACAGCACAAGTAAAGGGGAAAATCCGAAAATAGGAAATTTGTAATGGAATTTGTTTATGACATTAAAAAAAATTCAATCACATTGATAATCTCTCTCTTTTTCTGATCATTTGCTGAATTGCAGAAAAATAATTCACATTTATTAAAATTTATTTGAAGACCAATTTCATTGAATTTATCCGTAAAGTCTGCTAGAACCATTGACTTATATAGTACTAACGTAAGGACGGGCCTATACGAACTGAGCAAATGGCCTCACTGAATTGGTTGTGCACGCGAAGTGCACAACCAATGGCTTATCAGTCAGTTGCTGGCTGTCAGTCGTTCGTGACGTGTTAGTTGTGGGGGTGTCGCGCCTTAATGACTCATACTTGCTTACTCAAATCGTGCAGGAATTACAAAAAAGAAAGGGGGAATAACGTACCATAGGTGCGTAAGCCTTATTGTGTTGCATTCAGCGATATTTCCTAATAAAATCTGAATTGATATTTTGTTTACGCAACATCGCATGCCAGCCGTCACAGCGCCATACAGTACGTGAGCGCTAAGGAAGTAAATTGTATCAACGTTTATAAAAACAAATGTGTATGTGTTATATTTCGATAATTTGTATTTTATATTGAGAATTACGTTAACTAGTGCGAATTAATAATTTATTTATTTAAGCATTATTTTTGTTATTATTTATCTCAGACGAAATAAAAAAAAAAAGACAAAACGCAGCGAACAGCGTAGCTAGGCCGGTTTTTATAATGTGGTGGTGTGGCCAGTGTTGCCATAATGATTCTTCTCAGTAACCCAGTATTATAAAAATGTGTAACATTTTTTTAAATCTAAGATCATTATCTTAGATTTAAAAAAATAAATGATAATTGATAACAACAAGTTGTATTTTAGTAAATGAACATGAAAATTTGACATAAACTATCAATTTGCGTCACATGGACATTCTTTGGTCATAACTCGAGAACCGCTGGTCTTAGATCCATCGTGTTGGTACTCAAACTTCATGTCTCGGTGAGATCTATCCATCGGTCACATGAACTATTGTTTTGGTCATAACTCGAGAACCGCTGGTCTCAGACCCATCGTGTTCGTACTCAAACTTCAAGGCTCGGTGAGATCCATCCATCTGTCACATGAACTTTTGTTTCGGCCATAACTCGAGAACCGCTGGTCTCAGATCCATCGTGTTGGTACTCAAACTTCAAGGCTCGGTGAGATCCATCCATCTGTCACATGAACTTTTGTTTCGGCCATAACTCGAGAACCGCTGGTCTCAGATCCATCGTGTTGGTACTCAAACTTCAAGGCTCGGTGAGATCCATCCATCTGTCACATGAACTTTTGTTTTGGTCATAACTCGAGAACCGTTGGTTTCAGACCCATCGTGTTGGTACTCAAACTTCAAGGCTCGGTGAGATCCATCCATCTGTCACATGAACTTTTGATTTGGTCATAACTCGAGAACCACTGGTGCTAGACCCACCGTGTTGGTACTCAAACTGCATGTCTCTTTGAGATCTATCCATCTGTCACATGAACTTTTATTTTGGTCATAACTCGAGAACCACTGGTGCTAGACCAATCGTGTTGGTACTCAAACTACAGGTCTCGGTGAGATCTATCCATCTATCACGTGAACTTTTGTTTTGGTCGTAACTCGAGAACCGCTGGTCTCAGACCCACCGTGTTGGTACTCAAACTTCAGGTCTCGATGAAATCTATCTATCTTTCACATGAACTTTGGTTTTGGTCATAACTCGAGAACAGCTTGTCCTAGTTCGCGACCAACGGTTCTGGAGATATGACCGAGAGATGGAGATATGAGGTAGTTTTCGAATTATGACGAAAACAAAAGTTCACGTGACAGATGGATAGATCTCACCGAGACCTGAAGTTTGAGTACCAACACGATGGGTTTAAGACCAGCGGTTCTCGAGTTATGACCAAAACAAAAGTTCATGTGACAGATGGATAGATCTCACCGAGACCTGAAGTTTAAGTACGAACACAATGGGTCTAAGACCAGCGGTTCTCGAGTTATGACCAAAACAAAAGTTCACGTGACAGATGGATAGATCTCACCGAGACCTGAAGTTTGAGTACCAACACGATGGGTCTAAGACCAGCGGTTCTCGAGTTATGACCAAAACAAAAGTTCATGTGACAGATGGATAGATCTCACCGAGACCTGAAGTTTAAGTACGAACACAATGGGTCTAAGACCAGCGGTTCTCGAGTTATGACCAAAACAATAGTTCACGTGACAGATGGATAGATCTCACCGAGACCTGAAGTTTGAGTACCAACACGATGGGTCTAAGACCAGCGGTTCTCGAGTTATGACCAAAACAAAAGTTCACGTACGTATGGGTTGATAATTTTGGATAATCAAAAGGAAAATAAAAAAATAAAAATAGAATGGATAATTTAAAACTATTCGGTAAGTCAATTTTTAAGGTAAAACAAATAAAAACTGCATGAAAAACGGTTTATATAATGTATGTATTTAATTATTTTAGCATGGACTAAATGTTTGTGTTAACACGTGGCGGCACGCCTCACACCATTATTATCGATGCGTCTGAGTCGTAATCGGAGTCGAGATCTTCAGGAATATCAATGTTATGGTCGAGATCTTCTTGAGTGAACTGTGCGCCACCGCTGGCGTGAAAGGCCCTTAATAGATGCATAAAATCGGCACGGCGCATCCTACCCCGCTTGGAGCATAGGCGAACAAGTTTCCCATTCTTCGCCGTGTCCGGCTGCACGGAGCGGAGCATCTTCATCAGCTCCATGGTGGTTAGTCTGTACCGACGGTAGATTCTAAAAACGCCCCACTGTCTCACGCAAACGTGGGTCGTGTAGGGTGGCGGCACTCCCATGTTAATATTGTTGTTCTTGGATGGTCTAGTTCGACACCACCGCAGCTTTCAATAACACTGGCGCACAAACAGTCAGTGGTTGGAAATGCACGATGAGCACACGACGACTTGGGCGCGAAACTACTCAACTGTCACACGCCGCAGCAGAGATTATGTTGACACTGAATATTCACTCAGGTCTTTTATTTTTAATAGCTTTGCGGCTCTGGGTGCTCTGTCCTTATATTATATCTAGAGTTTTCAAGGAAATTGTATGAGGGTTTATAAAATGTTGTGTTTGACAAAAGTTATACAAGTTTTGTAGATATTTCACTAAAACCCAGGAGTAACAGAGGCTAAGCTTCTAAAGAGCGTGCAAAATATTTACTTATTTTGGTAGTGTTGGAACAGGCGCATTAAATAAAATAAACAAAACCTTTATCAGTTTTTAGGGTTCCGTAACTCAAAGGAGGAAATAATGGAAACCTTATAGGATCACAATGTTGTCCGTCTGTCTGTCTGTCTGTCAAGACCTTTATCCGATAGTGGTATCAAGTTGAAATTAATATCAAATACTAAGGTCTACGTTTTCTCAGAGCTGTAAAAAATTTAAACTTCTAAGTCAACGAAATCACTAGATACGGCCATTTAAGTCACATATTTTGCTACTGGCAAATCAAATCAAAACCTATAGAGTACTTACCGTTAACTTAGAATCATGAAATTTGGTAAGAAGCAAGGTCTTACAGCACAAGTAAAGGGGAAAATCCGAAAATAGAAAATTTTTAGTTTATGACATTAAAACAAATTCAATCACATTGATAATCTCTCTCTTTTTCTGATCATTTGCTGAATTGCAGAAAAAGAATTCAGATTTATTAAAATTTATTTAAAGATCAATTTCATTGAAGTTATCCGTAAAGTCTGCTAGAACTGATGAGATTTTCCCCAATATTTCCATCGTCTAAATACCAGATCTTAATTTAGAATTTAAAGAAGTAAATATTATGATGTATCGCCAGACTAAATATTGCTGGGCCTAAAGGGTCGCCTTGTTGACAAGTACTGTTCTTGAATCTTCATGTACCTAACTGTACGTCAATGCGTGCAGTGATTACGCAGTAGGGTTGCGAATAGCGCGGAACGCTCCGGTCACGTTTATGCAAATCATATTAAATTAGAACAGCTTAATAACAACTGTTCTCTACGAAATATGCCCGCGCGCCCCCGCCCCTCTACCCCACCCCTGCCAACCCCACACCCCACCCGCGCGCGCCCCGCGAGAGCCGCCGCACTCCACAGGCCAGGAAAATAAACATCCAGAAACGGTATCTTGTACGTCATGAGTACGTACATCTCAGTGAAATTTTCTAAATGTAACGGAACAGTTGGTTAAATTTATACCCAAATGTTTGTTTTTGTCGAACGTTGATAGATTTTCTGTTTATTTTTAGGTTTCCGTATCCCAGACGGAAGCCTATTACTAACACTCCGTCGTCCGTCCGTCCGTCCGAGGGCTGTATCTCTTGAACCGTAATAGGTAGCCCGTTCAAACTTTCACAGAATATGCGTTACTATGGCGGATGAAACAACAAATAAGAAAAATAAATTAAGGGTCCCCATACAAGAAACATTTTATTAAATTAGATTAGTCACACTATTTAATAACAGATGGCGCAAACGACTTTTATACATTGCATGCATTGTTAGGTGCTGTCATTTTCCCACCGTAAAGTGCTATCGACCTCATTGAGGCGTCTCTAAAAGATAGCCGCTTCTTAATCTTTGGTCGTTCCAAAAAAATAATTTTCAGAAGTTTGATGTTTGACAGATCACTTTTAAAAAATAAAGTGACGTTACTATGGTAACAGCTGTCAGTGGGCAAACATGGAGACCTGTCATAACATAAACATAATATATATGCCACCTGAGCGGATAGGCGGATATTATTGATAGCGTTAAAACTCGCACTTGACAGTTTTTTTTTATTATAAATACCGGCACCGGTGGCTCTGTCCAACAATCGGACAGAAGATCGCAGATAGCTAATATCAAAGAGATTAAAAGGGGTTTGGCTAATATCTAGTAGAACTAGCTAGCTTCCATGGGGAGAGCTCGGAGGAGCTGTTTGGCGCTATTACGCCGTCCCCTTTCCACCTCCGCACCACTCGCACTAGGCAGGGATTGCAACCGCATACGCTGAATTTAGCGCGGGTGCGTACCAATCGGTTTTGCAGATTTTTCCTTTATAGAACGGGTAAACTCTCGAACGCTCTCCCTGCCATATATTTCCCCCAAGTATAGTCTCGAGTCCTTCAAGAGAGGCGTGATTAGGCACCTGTCAGGCCGGCATGGCATTCGCAACCCCCGCGTGCAACCGAATGTCCATGGGCGTTGACGTGGGTTTAAAAACCAGTTGGACAAACAATTTATTAATAATACATAAAATCATAAATATCATACAAAAACCTTTAAGTCAACTACAGGAAAAAATTAATCAAACAGAACATCAGCTAATTATAATAAAAAAAATAATAAAAGTTAGAATCAAGGTGCAATCAACATAGTACACGCATCAGCTTAAAGCTGCCAGTGTATATTACATAATTTTATAATAATAATAATAAATGTTTTTAAGTTTACTCTGTTATTAATTATTATACTCACTTTAAGTTTACGGATTAACAGCAGTTTAGATACTGAAGAGAAGACTTAGATACATAAGTTGACGTTTCGCCCGCTACGACTTATGTAAGTCTTCAGTAATCACTGTTAATGCGTAAACTTAAAATGAGAATAATAATAGAGTTTCACTTCGCGGATCTGGATATACTTAAGTATATCATTCATACTCAGTAGCTCGTTTCAAAAACAGTGTGAAAAAAGTTTTGGCTACCTTGTTCATGTTTCGTTACAGCATGTCTACTAGGTCATATTTATCTGAATTTTAGTTAGAGTTAGTCTAGCTAAATTAAAATTCTTCTTTGTTTTGTTTTTTTTTTCTGTATTTTTAGTGTTTATTGGTAGTGGGTTTGGTTTTATTTTATTTTGTACTTGGAATATATTTTTTTTTTATAATAAGCCCGACATGTGGCGCCGAGTCACCCATAAGGTGTCTAGCGACGCCCATGGACATTCGGCCGCATGCGGGGGCTGCGATTGCCATGCCGGCCTGACAGGTGCCCATTCACGCCTCTCTTGAAGGACCCGAGACTATACTTGGGGGGAAATATGTGGGCAGGGAGAGCATTCCAGAGTTTACCGGTTCTGCGGAGGAAGGATCTGCAGAACCGATTGGTACGCATCCGTGGTAAGTCCAGCGTATAGGGATGCAATCCCTGCCCAGTGCGCGTTGTACGGAGGTGGAAAGGGGACGGCGGAATCGCATTAAACAGCTCCTGCGAGCACACCCCGTGGAATAAGCGATAGAACACGCTTTTATTGTCCATATCATTGTTTTTTGTTAGCCATTAAGTTTATTGTGTACTTTAAATTTTGGAGAGTTGACTGATTTTTAAATGTGGTAGAAAATTCGTGTATTGTGTCAACTACTCTGTTGAAGTACCTAAAATAAATAAATAAATAAAGTGCCTCGGCAAGTGGATGCGCCGTCTACATAGGTAAGTGCTCGGCGGCGCAGGCAAATGGCACACGCATATTTGCCGCACTCGGTTAGGTATTTAATGTAAAGAGGTGCTATTACAAGGACGGAATTGATATTTATCCGCAGCTAATTGCAGCGCGCCGTGTTTTATGGACGTGGTGGAAAATTTTGGACGGATTCGCTGGAAATTGCTGTTTGATTGGGCGTTGGAAGTCCTAATGCTATTGCGTTTGTGGCGAGTTACGTATTCATTCATTATTGATGGTTTTTAAGGATTCGTACGTAGAAAGAGGATAAAATGGAACTCTTATAGGATCACTCTCGTGTCTGTCTGCCCGTCTGTCTGTCTTAACTTATTTGAAATTTGGTACATACCTATATCTATAGAGTTTGATGATCCAATCACGGACGTATAGCGTAAATTAACGAATTTGGATTTTAGGGGCAAATTTTGGAAGACAAGTCAGATAGTTAAAAAACGGTTTTATTAAAAAAAAACTAGAAAAAAAAACATCAGCTGTACAAAAAACTAGAAAATAATAAGGACACAAGCCTGGGCCTTCTTAAGATTTTACGTCTGAGTAAGAAATCGTGCAATACTAGCGTGCTGTCTTCTCATGTCGGATGCCAAAGGGCACATTGAGTCGCTGCGTCAGCGGAATAAGTAATCAATTGAGACATTTTAACAGACTAATATAAAATCGTGGGGCGCATGTTATTACGCATGTTATACTAAACTAAAATTAATTTTAAATCTAAATTTAAAAATCGATGAACAATATCTTCTAGCCGCCGCCGCCGCCGTGGCTGCTAGGCCAATACAGGTATAATTGTAAGCTACTGAAGTTTACAATCTTGAATTTTTTCAGTTTTCGTTTAAAGATTTCAAATTATTGTTTTACTTTAAGAATGTTCATACTTTATATGAGTCTTTTTTTTTTTATGGCTCTAGTCTGTTTTTGGTATAGTTACCTATATCCTGAAAAATTATCTGGCGTAGGCATTCAAAATTAATACATTATTTGGTTGTGAGTGATTTAGTAAACACAGATATGTAGATAAATTTAATGTAGACGATTGAAATAAGTTAGAGTCATCCAAGGGTATCTTTTTACTCCGGAAAAGTTAGGTAGGGTTATTTACTATTGTTAAAAAAAACACATCAAATAAATTCAAATGACGTACCTATTAAAAAAAAATTTGTTGTCTGTAAAGTCGGTTTACGGACGATGGTTTTACGTGATGACGTCATAAAGTGGTAAGACTACTGGGAACGGTTCTAAAGAACCAGGGCAGAAGAAATTGAAAGGATGAGTGTCTCGGGGCCAATTCTCTGTCTCTCAGTGACAGTTGTCCTCCTAAGAAAGCCGAAAGCCATCCAAGGGCATCCGATATTCGTTTGGTCGTTTATGTGATTTCGTGGCTCAGTGGTAAGAGTGTAGGATTTGTATTTTTTTTGTACCATGGGTTCGAATCCCTCAAAATTGTTTTTTTTTTTTTTTAAGCAATGTTACCTACGAATTATTTTCGGAAATACAAACGTAACAAAAACGACATGCGCCGCCTCAACATTAGGTTATAGGGTTAATATAAAGAAGATGCGTCGCGTAAAATATAAAAACTCAGAGCAGCGCGGGAATTTACTTAGCGGCCCCCGACCCCTTTAAGTAAGTAAACGGAAATTATATTTGATTTTTTAAGGGTCGGGATTTTTTTAAGGGTCGGGATTTTTTAAATTTGTAATTTAACTTTTTATATACAAAACAGAAATTACCCGCACTACCCATCTACCATACTCACAATCGCAGGCATGACTGGCAGATAATGCCTTTAGGCTTATGTTTGAATCACTATAATATATGTAGATAGATGAATGAATTTGCGTGATTTTACATATGTTAAATTATTTATATTTAAAGATGTGATAATACTCGTAACTAATAAAAAATATGAGAAAATAACGACTATTAATTTTTAATAACGCCATCTACATAATATTATCAAAAACTGCGAAGCGAAAATAACGACTATTAATTTTTAATAACGCCATCTACATAATATTATCAAAAACTGCGAAGCTGAAGTATTTCATTTACTATTGACGCTAGATGTTGACGCTAGATGTCGCTCCATGAAATCTTCACATACTGTTGAGCAAATTCGCTTCGATAGGTACATGATCGATTAGCCCGGGTGGTTAAGACGTCTGGTCGGTGATGGTGGCAGGGACCGCGGGTTCGAGGCTCGCAAAAGACGGACAAATATATTTTGTATTTCCTACTATTGTATATGCCTCTCTATCGCTTGTTACGCGCTCTCGCTTGCACACACAGGTTCAGATGGAACGTGACACTTTTTCGTGCGTGCAGCCGGTGTTCATCAATTTATAAGACGTGACGTCATCACGTCAAAAATCTGATTTAATTAGGTAGGTAGACTTTTGATAAGGTGATGCTATCTAGATTAGGGACTAGTTTTATATAGGGTTAGGTATTTTGACAAACCCCTCCATACAAATCGGTCATGTGGTATGGGTGCGCTCCCTTAGGTATAAAATATTTTATGAAGCAGTAGGTGCATTCAGATTTTTCATAGATATTTAAACCACTCCATCTAACGGTTGAATCCGTTTGAGTCGTCTTCGTTGTCGCTTCGTTTTCCATTTTCGAGCGTTCGTTCAAAGCGCACGTAAGGCTTCGCTGGAGGCTTTGTAAGCTCGACGTAAACTTTTCCGGCAGGTGAATGAGCAAATGCTTAATTGATGTGAAGCCGCGATATGTCTAGGCGTAACTGGTAGAAGACTGTTTTAAAAATAAGCTATGACAGACAGACACGAGAATGATTCTATAAGGGTCCCGTTTGTTTCCTGTTTTGTGGTGCGGAACCATAGCAATATGGAAATTAAAATTAATATGGTTTTTTGCGGTTTTTTGTTATACAAATATATATATTCTGGCATAAAGATTATACACAATACATACATATAATGGCAAACACATATATTGACAACACCATTCACTCATAACATTATATTGGAAGTCAGTCAGTCAGTCAGCGTGTAAGCGTCAACTGCTGGACATACGGCTCTCCAATTTTCCTCCAGTCCAATTTTCCTTCAGCGGTACAGAACCACAGCGCTCCAACATTACAGCCAGAGTGGGCAATTTTTTTTTATAGCATCTGACGGTGCGGTTGTACGTGTACCAACTCGGGCGGGTTAAACCCTACCACCTAGTAAGGTAAGAAGGGAAAGGACCTACAGTTTTACATGTAATCCGAACCACGGTCAGCCTCCAACGCTCGAGGTCACCCATCCAAGTACTGACCGCGCCCAGGTGTGCTTACCGTCCGCACCACTGAGCTACCGAGGCTGACAATATTTTTACTTATACAATAGTTCTTTAATTTTAATAAAGTCTTTTGCTACTACCTACTTATTTATATCTGGTTGACTGGGAGAAATCCCTGTAAAGGATAAGTCCGCCCCCTGTAAAGGATAAGTTGCCCCTCATGTAAATTACTTACCGTTTGTTACTGTAAAATGTTTTGGAGCAATAAAGTGTTTCTATCTAATTTATCTCCAATTTCCTTCTTTTCCTAATTTATCCAGGGAAGTCTCCGGTATGGCACCTACCTTCTTGGAGGTGATATTGGCTGGTCGGAGCATGCGCTTTGGCCCCTCCGACTCAGCCACCCATACCGGATAACATAAAAAAAAACAAAAAAATATTAAAGTACTAAACTAGGTAAAACAAGCGCCAATGTAACTTATTCGGATTCGCTTGCAATTTTCTCGTCACACTTGAGACCGCGACTACCCCAAAGCAACCCGGATCAGGTACTCACAAGTCACGCAGCGGAAGATCTGTCGTCGTCCCTCGCTCCGCTCGCGTTAAAATATGCCCACTTGTTTGTTCGGGCTTGCGATAACGTCGAGTGGGTGGTGCGCTATCTCGCGCGTGGGGCGCGGCGGGGGAATGGGGGGGGGGGGGGGGGGAGGGCGCGGGGGTGGATTGAGGAAAACTCAAGCATCCATAAAGACTAACGGGTAGTTTCAGCTTTCACTTTGATACTTAAGTTAATTTATAGTTTTTTTTTTTATGGAAACTGACACGGTTCGCTACATCACCTACGACATCCGCGATGTCAGCCCATAATACCGGGTGAACTAGATGCCATGTCAGTGCGTCCCTCTTTGATCGTGCCGGCTACACTGAACTGGTCGGAAAACACAAACTATTTATATAGCCGTTTAGACCGACGTTTCATTCAGTGCGGTCGTACCAAACCGGGCGGGTTAAACCCTACCACCAAGTAAGATTAGGAGGGAAGGGACCTACACTTTTACGAGGAATCCGAACCTCGGTCAGCCTCCAACGGTCAGCGGTCACCCATCCAAGTACTGACCGCAGCCAGCGTTGCTTAACATTCAATAGCGACAGCTGACTGTCTGCACCACTGAGCTACCGAGGCTGACAAATTTATATAGCCGTTTCGACCAACGTTTCATTCAGTGCGGTGGTACCAATCCGGGCGGGATAAACCCTACCACCTAGTAAGGTAAGAAGAGAAGGGACCTACAGTTTTTTAACCTGTATGTAGGTAATCCGAACAATGGTCACTTATGTAA